>CM064549.1:6714531-7008237 GCA_032716605.1 Paralithodes platypus | reverse complement strand
CCACATTCATCCAGAACTCCTCTTTCTTTCTTTCAAGTATATCCTCTGTCGGGGCATACACGCATGCAATCAATACAATATTTTTAACATGAGGTTGCTTATAATAATTTGTACCTCTGCAGTTTCTCCATGGCTAACGAAAAAGGTCACATTCCTAAGAAGCCCCAACCAAAAAGGCCAAGCTTATGTACAGAACAAATGCCACACCATTGCCCTTATGGTGACCCTATCAAATAATCAAAACAACCACACTTCTTAACCCAATTCCCGCGGGGCCCCTCATATGACGGAGACGATTTTGTGGCTATTTTGTAGCCTGTGAGCCAGGCCAGCTTTTGCAAGCAGCACGGATGGACGTCAGCCGGAGCCTACAGGCCCCGCCACGACACTGAGGTTTGTGTGAGAGAGAGTTCACTTATGTGCAGCGTCACACATAGCGAAAGCAGAAAATAATTGGTAATTATTAGCGATATCGCCTAGGCCTATCGGATTTGGTAATTTTTAGCAATTTTGCCCTTCGTTTGCAAGATCCTTACAAGAAAACCAGACGTCGTATAGGGATGATTCAGGAGTAATTTGAAAGCTATTACCGTACTTTCACGAATACATAATTGTATTACGCTCTGGCTTTTGCTTATGCATGAAAATGAGCAGGGAATGAAGGCAATTTCGGGCAATTATGCCTACTCGTACAGGAGTCCTTGGAGCGGCTTCGGTCGCGCCGGGAATTTCCACACCTCACACCACACACGCACATCACACAGTTTTTCCTACACCGAGAAATGACTCTCCGGCTGTTATTTCTCGAAGACTTCTTCTAGCTGGAGACATTGAGAGCAACCCAGGATGCACCTACACATACATATGTCCAACTTGCTCAAAACCCATCACTTCGAGTCGCCACACTAATGGTTCAGTTCTCTGCAATTCATGCAGGAACTGGACCCACTTCACCTGCACAACACTTGCCTCCAAGAAACACTACACGAACACCTGGACCTGTTCCTCATGCCCCTCCCTCTCCCAGTCAAATCCCTCGCCTAAAACCCGTCCACCTCTCCTCCCCAACCCACCTAACCTTCCCATATCATCCACTCCCCCCCCTAAAACCTGTCCACCTCTCCTCCCTAACCCACGTAACCTTCCCATACCATCCACATCCTCAACTCAACATACCACACCCCATCCTAATCCATTCCAACCCCCATCTGCTCCCCAATCCCCACCCCCACCTCACCCATCCCAACCCCCAGCCCCTCCCTCACCCCCACCCCTACCCCCTCCCTCCCCCCCACCCCATCCTCATGCAGCAGCACCCAACATACATCGTGCACATAACATTAACATTCTCCAATTGAACATAGATGGCATCAACACAAAGAAACACGAACTCTCACACTGCATCAAACAACACAACATACACATTGCCATCTTACAAGAAACAAAACTCCGCACAACACAAAAAACACCAACATTTCATGATTTCCCCACCATCAGACAAGACCGGGCTGTCGGCGGAGGCGGTGGACTCATCACCCTGGTACACAAAGAAATATCATACATAGTTACGAGTGTACAAACCAAATACCTCCTCCCCCCAAATGATAACACAACAGAAATACAATCAATTAAAATACGCACTGGCAACAACTCCAACATAACCATCATAAACACATACATCCCCTACAGTACCAAATGAATACAGACCACACTTACAACACATCACAAACACCCCACACATCATCCTGGGTGGCGACTTCAACGCCAAGACGTCGGCCTGGTTTGTCGACAACCCCGACACAGACAGGGCTGGTACTACAAAACCAAACTGTTAACTTCATTCTTAACGACATCCCATACCCATATTCCTCACCAAGCCCTCTATAACCCATCATCTCCAGACATCACCTTTTGCTCCCCAGAACTCGCCCCCACAACATCCTGGAGGGTGGTCAGAACCTTAGGCTCTGACCACCTCCCGATCATTATCACCACCAAAACCAGACTCACCCCAGCTAACCACAAACACACATACACCAATTATAAAAGACCTAACTGGGAAGCATTCACAAATGAGACAGAACAACACTTCACAACTCTAAACAGTACACCCATCACTAACATCAACAATGCTGTACACATACTTAATAAAACTATCCAAAACACTGACAAGAAACACATTCCAAGAGGTAACAGAAAAAGACACAACCCCAACTTCACACCAGAAATTCAAAACCTCATCAGACAACGCAACATACTGAAACACTCCCCAGCACCCCACACACAAGACATCACACAACAAATCCAAGCACTCAACACCCAAACTAACAACAAAATATAAGAACAACAAAAACTAAATTGGAATAACTTCCTACAAACACTTGATCACAAAACAAACCCCAAAAAACTCTACAAAACACTAAACAGCATCACACTTTCCAACAGCAACACAACACAATCACATGCTGCAATCACAACAACAGACTCTACTCCTTCATGTAAACAACAAGCAAACACTCTCATCAATCACTTCTCACATGTCAGTCACCTAAAACCTCACAAAGACGACCGACGTGTCATCCGACGTAAGAGACAATTCCCCACAGACCCTGACTATACACCCTTCACCAATCACCAGACAAAGCATATCAACAACAATCTCAAGCACTCACCTGCTTGTGGCCTAGACAACATAAGCAACATACACCTCAGACACCTGGGACCACAAGGCATACAAGCACTCACTAACATATCAAACTACAGTTATTCACACAACACAATACCAGACATTTGGAAGCATGGTCTCATCACCACATTCCCCAAACCCAACAAAGACCCCACGCTACCCTCCTCGCACCGCCCCATCACACTCCTTTGCTCCCCCTCCAAAGTCATGGAACGCCTAGTGTTACAACTAATTACACCCGACCTACCCCTAGCTCCAACACAACACGGCTTTAGGCCACTGCACTCCACAAACACTCTTCTCACAGACCTTACACAAAGAGCTTTTGACGGCATCAACTCAGCTAGACCACCACACAGATCACTATTAGCCACACTCGACATTAGTAAAGCCTTCGATGCCATCCCCCGCCACAACCTAACAAACAAAATCTACAACACAAACATGCACAACAACACAAAAAGGTGGCTGGCCAACTTCCTAGCAGGCAGATGTGCACACGTATCTTTTGCCGGTCAGTCATCTAAAATCAGAAACTTTCCAAACGGAGTCCCACAAGGATCAGTCCTATCGCCCGCACTCTTCAATCTGTACATGCACAATATAACTACACCCAATACGCCCCAAATAAACTTAGCCTCCTATGCAGATGACATAACACTCACATGCACACACCATGACCCAAAAAGAGCAACAGATCTCCTTCAACCCAATCTCAACACACTACATGGCTGGTGCACTACAAACAGACTTAATCTATCCCCAGCCAAATCCACCGCAACCCTGCTCACAAGCTGGACAGGAGAACACAAATACATCCCTCAACTCACCATAAACAACACACCCCTAACACATACACACACACAAAATCCTAGGAGTAACATATGATACTCATATGACATTCAAACAGCACACCACAAACATTAAAAAGAAATGACACCCAGACTTAACGCCCTCAGGTCACTTGCTCACACAAAATTTGGACACAACAAAGAAACTACCACCACAGTATATAAACAATACATAAGATCAGTGATCATGAGAGGCACTCAATTCCTGGCAGTAGCTCCACGAACCAAGACCACCCACTAAACTACATGGCAACACACCCACAGACACCAAGAAATATAAAAACAACACCCAGCACACGGTATCACACACAATTACTGTCCTCTCTCCCACCCCGAACCACCTTCCAGAAGCACATCCATACTCATATCTCTCGCCGCCACTCACTCACAGACAACACGCAGCTGCAAGCACGACCTCCCGAAATCCATCCTTCCGAATCCTCCCTTCCTCGCGAGGACAGAGTCCACCTGGCCAGGCTGAGATGCGGACACCATCCAGCTCTCCTGAGCTATCAGAAGAGACTGGATGACTCCGTTGTCGATGCCTGCCCGGGATGTAACACAGCACCCCATACCATTAAACACATAATAGAAGACTGCATTTCACACAACCACTTATGCCAACAACACAATCTACGCTCAATGAGAGCTCTGTGGGAAAGCCCGATCGTGGCCATGGCCTTCCTCAGGGACTCGGGGTTGTTCGGCCAGGCAGCTTAGGGAACAACAACAACAACAACAACTCGTACAGGATTAATAGCTTTAACCAAAATGGTCACACTCCTTAATGGTCTAAGTGGCCATAGCCAAAATGGCTACACTATTATTCCTTCTGTACTTTCTCCATGCCCGATGAGATACATGATATTTTGATATATGTGGAACAGCCCTTGTATCCAACACAATACCCTGCGTGCAACCCCGGTCGAACCCCGCACAACGTTGCTTGCAACTTTAATTATTATTATTATTATTATTATTATTATTTGAAGCTTGTTATTGTATTATTAACCAAGGCGTCTTTTTGGACTTCTCCTGTTTCGCTCCATTAGTTTGGAGATTTTAAAACCTTTAACTCCATTAGTTAGGTGATAATAAGACGCTTCATCCCATTCAGGTAACTTTGTCAGAAATCCTCCTTCGGCTGCAACATTTTTCTATCGAAAAATTAACAAATTTAACTTGATGGGTGACTGGGGTGGCATTTGCTAATTTGAAAGAAGTCTGGAGAGGCTTTTATGTTGGCTTAGGGGACGAACTAAAATACTTTGCTTGAAAATGGGGTGAAGCGTCTTATTGTCGCCAAAGTAACTGGGTGAAGTGTCTTAAAATCTCCAAATGATTGGTCCGAAACAGGGGAGGTCCAAAGAAAGACCTCCCTCGGCCCAAATATGGGTAAGCCCTTCTTTACCGCGACGTCCTTTTAACTTTATTCTGAATACTAATAGACGATTTGTGTCAGTTTAAAAAGGGCCTCCAGCAATTAACAAACTTCGAAATATCTTACTTAACCCTTTTTTGAATACGTCAGATCCTTCCTAAACTGCACAAAATCGTCTAATAGTAGCCAGAATAAAGTTAAAAGGACGTTGCCGGTACAGCAGGGGTTAAGCAATGTTGATTCGGCAGTGACTGAGTTGCACTAGAGATAACACGTTGATTTATGCTGACGTGTCTCAAATATATATTATTATAGCTATATTATATATAGCTATAATATATATTATTATAGCTATATTATATATAGCTATAATATATATTATTATAGTATAGCTAAGCTATAATATATATTATTATAGCTATATTATATATAGCTATATATATTATTATAGCTATATTATATATAGCTATAATATATATTATTATAGCTATATTATATATAGCTATAATATATATTATTATAGCTATATTATATATAGCTATAATATATATTATATTATATTTATTATAGCTATATATAGCTATATATTATTATAGCTATATTATATATAGCTATAATATATATTATTATAGCTATATTATATATAGCTATAATATATATTATTATAGCTATAGTATATTATAGCTATAATATATTATAGCTATATTTAGACCATTTTGTGCTGCTTAGGAAGGATTTGTGGTAGTAAAAAGGTTAAGGGGAGGCAGACCGTTTTTCTGGACCCCCTTCTCCCTAATGTTTAGCCTCACTAGTTTTGAGATTCTAAGACGCCCATTAGTTTGGCGATTTTAACACCTTTCGCCCCATTTCGTTGTCAATTTTAAGACCTTTCGTGCCATTTACTGTAGGTGTCGATTATTTTCTGGCGAGCGATAGCGAGCCTGCGATTATAAGAGGAACCGGCCTTCGGCCGGGACATTTTTCTACCGAAAAATGTACAAATTTAGCTTGCTGTCGAAACACATATATAGATATATGCTGGCTCGCTACCGCTCGCCAGGAAAATACTGACACCTGGATGAGGGTAAACGTCTTAAAACAGTAGGCTGAATGGGGCCAAATGGATACAAGCCAAAGAGAGAGAGGGAGAAAAAGAGAAAAAGAACAAGGTGGGCTCCCAATCACATGCGGTGTAATATTGGTCTTAGCCTTCCCTAGTGGTTAAGGCTCCATTAATTGCTCTTTCCATTCACATATGCATAGCCTACGTGAGTTGCAGTTGGGATGTGTGTATATGCTTAGATTGATATGCAGGATTCGAAGTTGCACAATAAATCGTAGGCAATGTCCACCATTCTTTAACTGCCTTCGTGGTGCAATGCATAAGGTGTTGATATTCGGTGTGAGCGTCCTGGGTTCGAATCCACGGACTGCCACATGTGTTTGTAATATTTGATTAATCGATTTTAGGAGTAGAGTTGGTTGTTGGATAGAACATAATAATTATCTTATTGTATATTTGAATATTTGGGATCCGGTTTAACCTTCATGTTTTTATGGTTGAAGGACTAAGGGGTGTTTTTTTTTTTTTTTTTTTATTCATCAATTTATTTATCTATATATTTCTAAGTGTGAGGGGAGGTGTGTGTGGTGGAGTGGTCTTGCCACTGGCCTGGTAATCCAAAGGTCCCGGGTTCAAATCCCGATGTATCAATGGGAAGATATTATTGGGATGGAATTTGTGCTGTACCTAGTATCAGTGCATTACCACAAGCCCACCGAAACGTCAAAAAAATACCCTCATTGTTCCCTGATTAAATAGCACTGTATGAATATTCCCATATTCAAAATATGCTATAGGGGTGCAATGCCTGGTGAGTTATCTGCTCAACAGGTGGCGTTGTGTGTGTGAGAGTCCGAGTGTAGGTGGTGAGACAGTGAAGCACGGGATCGAGGTGGCTTCAGAGATGGGGTCGTTTCGGGCCATGAGTGAGCACCGTGCCTCATGTGAAGGCAAGATGGCAGGTGCTCGTTGTACTCTACATGCTTCACATGTCTCACTCCCTAGACTGGAACAAGACCTCACGGGCTTCACTGTTCATTGTAAAGCGGTGAATGTTAAGGCTCTCAGCCTATGCCGGAAGTAAGTTGGAATATAGAAAACAAGAAAAAAAAATAAAATAAAATAAAAAAACCACCCTACTCCTCCAAGAACACCCCCCCCCCCCCTTCGAGATAAGTTTGTGCATTTTTCAGTAGAAAATGCACCTGCCAAAGGTTGGTTCCTCCAATATTGCAGGCTCGCTATCGCTCTCCAGGAAATAACAGACACCTAAATGGCACGAAAGATCCTATAATTCGCCAAACTAATGGGGCAAATGTATGAACATCGCCAATTACTACTGGGGTGAACGTCCTAAAATATCTAAACAAATAGGGATAAACACGAGGGAAAAAGGGAGGACGCCAGAAAAGGGGGGACGCCAGAAAAGGGGGGACGCTAGAAAAGGGGGGACGCTAGAAAAGGGGGGACGCCAGAAAATGGGGGACGCCAGAAAAGGGGGGACGCCAGAAAAGGGGGGACGCCAGAAAAGGGGGGACGCCAGAAAAGGGGGGACGCCAAAAAAGGGGGGACGCCAGAAAAGAACCAAACCTACCATTAAGGGGGGTGACCTGTTTTTTGTTATTTCTGTCCTTTTCTCTCTTTCTCTGGCTTGTATCCATTCGGCCCCATTCAGCCAACTATTTTAAGAAGTTTTTCCCCATCTAGGTGTCGATTTATTCCTGGCGAGCGATAGCGAGCCAGCATTATATGAAGAAATCCGGCTTCGCCTGAGAAATGTTTCTATCGAAAAATTTACAAATTTAGCCTGCTGTCAATAAAAAATTAAAAATATGGTGGCTCGCTACCGCTCACCAGTAAAATTTTTACACCTGGATGGGGATAAACGTCTTAAAACAGTAGGATGAATGGGGCCAAATGGATACACGCCAGAGAAAGATAGAAGAGGACAGAGCAAACACAGGTCACCCCCCTTAACCCTATTAGGTGCAGGCGGGCCAATTTGGAGCCTCCCTGTTTTACTCCATTAGCTTGGGGATTTTAAGACGTTTCATCGCATTAGTTTGGCGATTATATGATGCTTCAACCCAATAAGGTGTCGATTTGTCCTGGGCGAGCGAAAGCGAGCCCGCAATTTGGGAGAAACCGGCCTTTGGCCGGTAAATTTGTCTACCGAAAAATGTACACATTTAGCTTGAAGGGGGTCTGGGGGACGTTGTTTTAGTTTGAAGGGGGTTTGGAGAGGCGTTTTTCCAAGTCAAGCGGGTAAACTAAAAACACATTGTTCGAAAATGATTAAAACAAATAAAAACCTCTAATAATTCAACCAAATACCATAATAACCCCCAAGACGTTGCACCCAATAGTGTTAACCTTGATCATATGTGTAGGTTATAACTCGCCTGGATTTATAGTGATAGACTAATTTTCAACATAATGGACAATCAGGGTTTTAAATCGATCTGTTACCTTACGATTATTTTTGTTTTGAGAATAATAATGATAGAATAAGAGAGAAAGTTAATTTTATTGGCTGCATTGTGTGTTAAGGGGATGGATATGTGATGTTTCGGCCGACTGCACACACACACACACACACACACACACACACACACACACACACACCACATATATAAAGTCTTGATTATAACAAGCATGTTCTTATCTTTACACACCCTATTCGCCTTCTTTACACACCCTATTCGCCTACTTTACACACCCTATTCACCTACTTTACACACCCTATTCGCCTACTTTACACACCCTATTCGCCTACTTTGCACACCCTATTCGCCTACTTTACAAACCCTATTTACCTACTTTACACACCCTATTCACCTACTATACACACCCTATTCGCCTACTTTACACACCCTATTCGCCTACTTTACACACCCTATTCGCCTACTTTACACACCCTATTCGCCTACTTTACACACTCTATTCGCCTACTTTGCACACCCTATTCGCCTACTTTACACATCCTATTCGCCTACTTTACACACCCTATTCGCCTACTTTACACACCCTATTCGCCTACTTTACACACCCTATTCGCCTACTTTACACACTCTATTCGCCTGCTTTGCACACCCTATTCGCCTACTTTACACATCCTATTCGCCTACTTTACACACCCTATTCGCCTACTATACACACCCTATTCGCCTACTTTATACACCCTATTCGCCTACTTTACACATCCTATTCGCCTACTTTACACACCCTATTCGCCTACTTTACACATCCTATTCGCCTACTTTACACACCCTATTCGCCTACTTTACACACCCTGTTCGCCTACTTTACACACCCTGTTCGCCTACTTTACACATCCTATTCGCCTACTTTACGCACCCTATTCGCCTACTTTACGCACCCTATTCGCCTACTTTACACACCCTACTCGCCTACTTTACACATCCTATTCGCCTACTTTACACACCCTATTCGCCTACTTTACACACCCTATTCGCCTACTTTACACACCCTATTTGCCTACTTTACACACCCTATTCGCCTACTTTACACACCTTATTCGCCTACTATACACACCCTATTTGCCTACTTTACACACCCTATTCACCTACTTTACACACCATATTCGCCTACTTTACACATCCTATTCGCCTACTTTACACATCCTATTCGCCTACTATACACACCCTATTCGCCTACTTTACACATCCTATTCGCCTACTTTACACACCCTATTCGCCTACTTTGCACACCCTATTCGCCTACTTTACACACCTTATTCGCCTACTCCCAGGATTTCTCTTCCGCTTGCCCCTCCTCAATGTCAGTTATATACTGTATATAGTTAGTATTTACACTATACTAGATTTGTTTTGTCACTTTTTGTTTGTTTTTGTTTTTTTTATATGTGATTGAGGGAGGCAAAAGGCATAACTGCCTATAGCGAGTGACTAGTGACATAGTTGAAAGAGTGACAGGGCCAAAATCAAGGGACGTTCGAGCCAAAATGCCTGGACACATGGAGTTTGAAGCAATTTAAGTCATAGGAAGAGGGAAAGACTGAGCCTGGGAGAGAGTTCCAGAGCTCAGCTGTTGAGTAGAAGAAAGTTTGAGAGTAACGTTTCACTCTTGGGTTGGAGAGTTGCACAGAGTAGGGGTGGGATTGAGTTGCAAGACGGGTACCATGTGCCCTACGTAAAGGAGGTGGTATGCACTGAGATAGCTCTGAGGAACACTGATTATTATAGTAGCGATAGAATAGCGAGAGAGATGCAACATTACGGCGGAGAGAGAGAGATTGAAGAGAGTTGGTGAGTGGACGGGAGTTAATGATACGAAAGGCCTTCCTTTCAACTTTGTCTAGGAGAGCGGTGTGAGAGGAACCTCCCCACACATGTGAACAATACTCAATACAAGGGCGCACTATGCCCCTGTACAGAGCAAGAAGCTGTGCAGGGGTAAAGAACCCCCTAAGGCGGTTGAGCACACCCAGCTTCTGGGAGGCTGCCTTAGCAAGACTGGTAATATGGTCCTTCCAAATGAGAGCAGAAGAAAAAGAGACACCAAGAATATTGAGAGAAGATGAAGGGTTGATTTTTGTATTGTTGAAGAATAAGGGATAGTCCGCTGGGAAATCCTGACGGGTAGATAGATGGAGAAATTGGGTTTTGGAAGCGTTAAAGTTAACAAGGTTTTCTCTGCCCCAATTGGAAATAGTATTTAGATCAGAATTTAAGAGTAATATGGCTTCATTACGTTTATCGTTGAGGGATTGCTGGCTGGGGCGTTCTGAAAAACTAACGGAGTAGTGTAAGGTTGAGTCGTCTGCGTATGAATGAATGGGAATTAAGGTACAGTTAACCCACTGAGCCCCAGCGACGCAAACAGTGCGTCGGTAATGTATGTAACGCTAAACCCCAGCAACGCCTCGTTTGCGTCAGTGTTACTCCGGTCCCAATTACTTCGGTCCTATGGCACCTAGGGCTCAGATTTGTGTGGTAACTGTGTAAGTATCCCACGCACCCATGCCGATGGTTGAAAACTCTCAAAGTCCAACCGCGTGCGCGTTAGCGTGCAAAAACCTGTTTTTTTGGGGAATTTGCCTTCAATTTTTTACTCTTGTAAAATCCGTTTTCGGGGGCTCTGTAGGACCATTGTTTTAGCTTTTTGATCGGTTTTTCGTGGTTTTTCCTTCATTCCTAACCCATTCGCTATTGTTTCTGGAAAAAAAACAAATCAGAATCAGCCGGTCCTGGGTGGTACATTTATAAATATTTAGCTGGTACTCAGCGGGTTAAGGAGATCATTTATAAAAATTAGAAAGAGAATTGGAGATAGGACAGAGCCCTGAGGAACACCGGAGTTTATAGGGTGAGGAAGTTAACAATGGCCGTCCACAACCGCGGCTATGGAACGGCCGGAAAGGAAATTAGAGACAAAGGCACAGATGGAGGGATAGAAACCGAAGGAGGGTAGTTTAGAAATTGAAGATTTATGCCAGACACTATCGAAGGCTTTCGATATGTCTAGTGCAATAGAAAAAGTCTCACTGAAGTCCCGAAAGGAGGATGACCAAGAGTTAGTAAGATATGAAAGAAGATCACCAGTAGAGCGCCCCTTAAGGAAGCCATACTGGCGATCTGAGAGCAGATTATGAGAAGAGAAATGCTTAAGAAACTTGGAAGCAAGAATAGTTTCAAAAACTTTAGAAAGACAAAAGATGAGAGCAATTGGACGATAGTTGGAGGGTTGAGAGAGGTCACCCTTCTTTGGGACAGGTTGGATGTGAACAAACTTCCAGCAAGAAGGGAAGACGTTAGAGGATAGACAGAGATGAAAGAGTTTGCCTAGGCAAACAGCACAGAAGCACAGTTTTTAAGAACAATAGGAGGAACACCGTCCGGACCGTACGCCTTATTAGTGTTAAGCCCAGAGAGGGTAGAAAGTACATATTTAGAAGAGATTAGGATATTAGACATAAGTAAGAGAGAGGAGGGCGGAGTGGGAGGAATAGCACCGGAATCATCCAAGGTGGAGTTTCTAGCAAAAGTTTGAGCGAAGAGTTTAGCTTTGTCAGAGGAAGAAGTGATGGTTGTGCCATCAGAGTGGGAAAGGGGAGGGAAAGACGAGGAAGAAAATTGTTGGAGAGGTTTTTGGCTAGATGCCAGAAAGCTTGGGAAGAGCTAGAGTTGGATAGTTCAGTGCATTTATTATTGATGAAAGAGTGTTTGGCAAGTCGAAGAACAGATTTGGCTTGATTCCGGGCAGAAACATATGAAGAATGAGAGTCTTGAGTTTTAAGGCGTCGGTACCGTTTGAATGCTTCCTCCTTATTGCGGACAGCAGTAGAACAGGCGTGAGTAAACCAAGATTTTTTAGCATTAGTCTGAGAGAAAGAGAATGGAATGTATGCTTCCATGCCCGATAGGATTACCTCGGTAATTCGTTCAGCACTCTCCGAGGGTCCTCGGCCACGGAAGCAGGAATCATTCCATGGGAAATCAAAGAAGTACTGCCGGAGAACCTCCCAGTCGGCAGCGCCAAAGTGCCACAAGCGCCGCCGGCTAGGAGGATCGGGTGGCCATACTGGAGAGATAGGACAGGTGACAGAGATAAGTTTATGGTTGGAGGAGCCCAAAGGAGAGAAAAGATCGACAGTATAAGAAGAAGGGTTAGAAGTTAGAAACAGGTCAAGAATGTTGGGCAGATCTCCGATGCGATCCGGGATACAGGTGGGTTGCTGAACTAACTGCTCTAGGTCATTTAGGATAGAAAAGACGTAGGCTTGTTCACCAGGTGGATCAGTAGTGTGAGAGGAGAGCCATTGGCAGTGGTGAACGTTGAAATCTCCTAAGATGGAGATTTCTGAGAAAGGAGAAATGGATAGAATGTGTTCCACTGTAGAGTTTAGATAGTCAAAGAATTTGGGAAAGTTGGTAGAGTTAGGGGAAAGATAGACAGCACAGAAATATTTAGTAAGAGAATGACAGGAAAGTTTGAGCCATAAAGTTGAGAATTCAGAGTAGTCGAAATCGGGAACACGAGAGCAAGTGAGTTTGTTGTGCACATATGCACAACATCCGCCTTTGGCTTTGAAACTATAATAGAGAAAGTAGGAGGATACAGAGAAGGGGCTGCTGGATGTTGCTACAGACACCTGAGTTTCGGTGAGGAAGAGAAGATCAGGAAAGTATACTGAAAAGGGACTTTAAGTGTCCATAAACCTCTACTCATTTAAAGGCATAATGGTAGTAATATACTCATCTTATAGCAGGCAGAAAGGTAAGTCACTATAATTATACATTTCCCATACCTTTTATATAACCCCGAACTTTGGCAGTGTAAGGCGGCCTGTGGCGTATTGGAGTGTGTTCGACTTACAATTAAATACAAAGGAATACAAGGGAAGGCAAGTATCAACAGACCTAATGAGCCTTACTAGGCTACTTGTTAAACAAAGAAAAAACACATTGCCACAACATTCAGCTGGAGGGCTTCAGCTCCCCCCCCCCCACAAAAAATAAAAATATATACAAATAAAACAAAATAAAATAACAAAAATACTACTACTACTACTACTACTACTACTACTACTAATAATAATAATAATAATATTAATATTAATAATAATAATAATAATAATACATATATATTACACAAAATAATTTAAATCAGAAACTATAATATAATCAATAAATGAGGACCAGAATACAAAACAATAGTAACGTGAACGATAGTGATACGGTCACATTACTCAGACACAAGCGTAGTCAGTCGGTGACTCGTGGCGAGATATTTATGTAAGCGATATTAAACTGCCTGGACTGTATGGCACTCTACAATATTTCTAGCCAAGGTACCGGGTTCTATTCCCCAGGCAGACCGCTGCCGCTTTTTGTTGATTACCAGTTTTATAAATACATTACGTTGGAGAACTGGGAAACCATTGAACAGGAACAGAAGACATGGTAAATAATATGCGTTTCATTTTGATGACTTGGGAGTTTGGGAAGGGAGAGAGAGAGAGAGAGAGAGAGAGAGAGAGAGAGAGAGAGAGAGAGAACGAGTGAGAGTGAGTAAGTGAGTGAGTGAGAGAGATAGAGAAAGAGTGAGTGAGAGAGAGAGAGATATGGGGGAGGGATTTTTATTGTATTAATTAAAGACTTCACCCCAATTAGGTGTCTATTTTCCTTCTGAATGAAGGATAGCAAGCCTGCAATTTAAGAAAAACCGGCCTTCGGCCGGGTCTTTTTTTCTTCTACCGAACAATGTACATATTTAGCTTGAATGGGGTGTGGAGGACGTTTTTATTGTTTTAGTTTGAAGGGGGTCTGGGGGACATTATATTTACTTTGTTATTTATTTATCTATTTTTAATTAATGTATTACATATTTTAACCCCTTCTCTACCGGCGAATTAATTTCTATTTAATTTCAGCTACACTTAGACCGATTTTATGAATTTTGGGAAGAATGCATGGTAGCTAACATGATTAATTGAGATAGTCTGTAGCCTTTTAACGGGCAGACGTCCTTCCTAAGCCGAAGAAAATCGTCGAATAGTTGCCAGAATATAATGGAAAGTACATCACCGGTACAGAAGGGGTTAAGGGGGGTCTTGGTAGGCTTTTTCTAGTCTCGGTGGCAAACTAAATATATATTGCTCGAAAACGCCAACAATTAACAGGAACAGAAGACATGGTAAATAAAAGGTGTTTAACATTGATGACTTGGGAGTTTGGGAGGGGTGAGAGAGAAGAGTGGAGGGAGGGAGGGGGGAGGATGGAAGAGGGGGGTGAGAGGGATGGGGCCATTTCTTTTTATTGTATTTATTTGTCTGATTTTTGAAAGGGGAAATTTAAGGTTCGGAATGCCGCAAAATTCCCTCTGTGTATTCGTGTGTGTGTGTATGTGTGTGTGTGTGTGTGTGTGTGTGTGTGTGTGTGTGTGTGTATGTGTGTGTGTTTATTGGCTCTCCTGTTTGTGCTGGTGGCGCTTGTGTGTGTTTTATGGTGTGCGTTTTGTGTGTGCGTGTTAAATGCATAAATATGTAAATAAAAACATGGAAGGTAAGTAAAATACTATGAATTACATATTTAACATTTCTTTTATTCAATTTGTATATTATTTGATATACAATAAATATAATACTACCTTTATTATTTGTGTAGCCTTCATTAAGATTATCTAATAATTATTACACTAACATTCATGTGCGAATAATTTTAACTTGATTATACACTATCAATAACAAATATAAACATTAAAAGTATTGTATAGTGTAGTTGTGTGAGCAGTTGTACATTCTCTTCATCTTAAACAAAAATATAGAAACAGAAAATGCTGATCGAAAATTGCAAAAAATAAATAACAAAATCCATACAAGAGTGAAACGGGACTCTCAGACTTTCTTCTATTCAACAGCTGAGCTCTGGAACTCTCTCCCAGAATCAGTCTTTCCCTCTTCCTATGACTTAAAATGCTTCAAACTCCGTGTGTCCAGGCATTTTGGCTCGAACGTCCCTTGATTTTGGCACTGTCACTCTTTCAACTATGGGGGAGGCATTCGCTACAGGCAATTCTACCTTTTGCCTCCCTCACTCACATAGAACACAAAAATATCCATATTGTGTAGTTGTTTGGCCAGTTTTACATTCTCTTCAGCTTCCAATAAAATAATAGGCTACTGATCACAAAGTACAACAAATATATAATAATAATAATGATAAAATAATACAAAAATCTAGATAAATATTACAAACAATAATTTACGTAAAGCCATTGTTTAGTTGTCTGGGCAGTTGTGCAATCTCCCAAGCATCCAATATATTTTCACTAATCGAAAATTGTAAACAAAAATAAAAAATATATAAGTAAGAGAATAATTATATACAGTATATCAATTGTTTATTTGTCTTGGACAGTTGTACATTCTCTTCAGCTTCCTCAGGTCAACATCGCTAAGATTCTTCCTTTGGCCGATCATTACGTTGGAGTCCTGAAACGGAAAGACAAATAAACAGAAAATCCATCTCGATAAATCTTAGTAGAACTTCCAATTATTCGCTGTTGCAAAGAAAGATATTGAGTAATGTATATATATATATATATATATATATATATATATATATATATATATATACTGTACATATGATTATTATTTTTAATATCATATTTATTTCAACAACAACAACAATACTACTACTACTACTACTACTACTACTACTTTTTTTTTTTTTTACTACTACTACATTGGTTTTTATTTAATATTGTTCATACATTTTATTTTACAAGCATCAGATATTACTATTCAACACCATGCAACTTCAATCCAGTCTCCTTCCTATGCGACCCTCTGCCACTGCTGCCTCGTAGTCCACTTCTGCCACCGTCGCTGGTTGTGGTGCAGACAGTCTTGTTCCCCGCAGGCATAGTAGTGCTGATCTGAGCAACGAGAAAGATAGACGGCACCTCATCCAGGCTACAACGTGGCTCCTGGGCTGTTTCTTCTTCTCTGCGATGATCTCTGCAAGCTGCATATCATGCTGTGGTCTGCATCGTTGTTGATTCCACAAACGCATCGATCGCCCGGGCAGTCCTTCAATCGGCCAATCATACCTCAGTGCAATAGCATCATTAAATTCTCGTTTGTTTAGATTGAAGCCTTTTGCCTTGATTGGTAGTGTTGTCAGCCAATTTGAAGCACCCGTTTCTTGTGCTATTTGTACTTTTCTTGTTAGTCTCGGGGAAAGTTGTCGCATCAATTGTGCCAGGTCATTTTTCTGTGAGTTTTGCCTCTCTGACGTGATGGTCTTTCTGATGTTGTAGATGTCCGCCTGGTCCACTTCGCCGTCAGGATCTTGCGCTACGATGCGTTCAGTGAGAGATTCTGTTATCTTTACGGAGTTCTCGTGTTCCGTTGTCGCCCTCCTCACCGGATTGATGATTCCAAGCCCTCCTAACCTAGGAGGAAGTGCGAGCAACTCCCTCTCTGTAGCATTTGGGGTGTGGGACTTCTTCCAAGCTGGGATGAGTTTGTCTCTGATGGCATCTTCTAGCGATTGAAGTTGTGGACCCACGTTTGGAATGGTATGCATCAAGTAGGTCCAGCGGTGTTTGACCCCATATGTGAATGCCGAATATGCAGCCTGTGGTTCCGTCTTTGCAATTTTGGCTAGTATTTCTATTTCGTTTACCCACTCTCTGACCTTCTCTTCCATGTATTGCTTCTTGAACTCTTCTGTGCCAATCACTGCCCCTAGATGACGCTGTCCGTCCTTTGTTACGACCACTTCACTACCGTTGAAAGCTTCTAAGGCATTTTCGTTATGTTCTGCTTTTACTATCAGTATAGACTTACTAGCATTTGGAAAGTATCCTATTTCTGGTCCCACTTGTGATACTTGCTCCCACCAGCTCTTGAGATCATTGACTTTCCCTGCTCCAGTGAGATCATCTGCATAGGCCGCCTGCTTAACATGTGTCGTCTCATGTCTTGTTAATGATAGCAACACCGAGAGACCTAATGCGTACATCGCCATTGCAACTGGGTCCCCTTGTGTGGTTCCTTCCATTGATTTCAGTGCCGTTCCACGTCGTGAGTTTTGGTTGTTTACTATGAAGAGGTCTGCAGGCTGTTTATAGGTATTCTCTACATAGGTGGCTAAGCTGGGGCATTTGATCTTGATGTTGTGAATTGCTGTCTTTCTGTTGATGGTGTTAAAGGCATTTGATGCATCCACTAACAGCACGGCTTCCCATTCTTCTTGCTCATATTTCTCTTATTGCATGAATTGCTGCCTCTCCCCCTGCTTGGTGGCCAGCACACACTTGGAGATTTCCAGCCGCTGACCGCACATCGTCCTTCACCACCTCCATTATGCATTTTCCGATGATTCTTCTCAACACTTCACCCACCCCTACAGGTCTGCACCCTGGATTCTTGTCCAATGGTATTAGACGACAAGCTGTGTAGGCCTCCAAGTGTTGACAATCTTGAGTGGCCATTTTTCTTGCAAGATCTGCCAGCGCCCTGCGTAAGTCGGTCGCTGCAACTCCGAAAAGTGTGCTGCTCAGGATTGTTCTCCAACCGTTTGCATCCATCCCTGAGGGTCCTGCACTGCCTTGTGTCCCTAGAGCCTTTTTCCCAATCTTCTCGCCTATGATTTGTTCGTAGATGACGGGGTTCGGTGGTATATAAGCCCCCTCTAGCTTCTGACTCTCGGATATACTAGGTTGCGGATGTTTCTCTTCCAGCAGCTTGATGGTATCTCTTGTGATAGGCAACAGCCCACTAGCTGCCTCCTTTGTCAGCGATCGTATTGCAGGTGCCACTTTACCTTGTCTCATCTGGTCGCCGAATCTCCTGGCCTTGTCCTCAGTATTTTCTCTTTTGTGTTGCCGTCTGCCTTGTCTCTCTTGTAATGCTCTGGCTTCGCTGAGTAAGTCATCCATCTTGTTATCATTCCACAGTTTCACTCTATTTGTTAGCACTGTCACATTTTCCGCTTGTCTAGAATTGCGGTGAGTTTTTTGCAAGAAGAGATGTGGAATGCTGAAAAATAACTTGAGAGCATACGGGGCTAAAGGTCTGTCATAGACATAGTTATAAATGAGCTTTTTCATCTCTATCAACAGTTTGGTGGTGGCGTCACATTTAGGTGGGTTGAATAAACTGTGTGCAGACCAATCTATAATTTCTGAGTAAGCTGCCTCTGTCCACATTTTTACCTCTTCTCCCCGTAGTCCTTTCCATTGAAGGGGTCCTCCTCTGCCATCAACTTCTGCGGGTCTCTCCAGGGCTGCTTCCCTCTGTGGTCCCACCTCCCTGTGTGCTTCTCGGGGCTCTTCGTTGCGTGGCATATCGTCGTTTCTACCAGCTATATTTGGCCTTGTTTGCACACCACCCTCCTCTCCAGCATCTCGGTGCTCGTCTCCGGGTCTTTGGACTCCGCTGGGCTCACCGTCACCCACCATGTCATGAGGTTGCCGCCCTTCTCTCGGGCCCCCTGAGGGTCCCGCACCTCCACATGCTCTGTCGGGTTGTTGCCCATCGCCGTGTTGTGTCCCGTCAGCTTCATCCCTTCGCACTCTCTGGGCACTGGCTGCCGCCCCTTCCTCTGTTATTACACTATTATAAGGGTTGCGACACCGGGAACCTTTATTACAGTTTATGCATCCTTTTTTTTTTAGCACGCATTTGCATCTTGTACATGTATGCTCATTCTTTGTACAGATGCAACACTTGTTAGTCTTTGACCTTTGTGATAGGGTTTCATCTAAACTTTCATCATCCTCCATTATACCCTTATAACACTTCCATCTGTTCTCTTGCAATGTCTTTTACGCTTTATACTAAGGCTATGTAGCTTCTGTTTTTTTTCTTTTTTTCTCCAAAACTTAATTTATCTTATTTACAGTACCGGCCCGTAACTTCCGTAAAAACAACCAAATATTTTTCGGTATGTGTGCCTAGATTATTTTGTACTAGAGTGTGTATTCCCTATCGGTGTTGTTGTATGCCATATTTGATATTCCCCCTGGCTGGCTGGTGGGATGTATATATTAGGTTGTGTTGTATGTGAACAATTTGGTGTTATTACGTGACATAAACACACTGAGTAAGCGGCTAGATAGGACAACTAGGCAGATTTTGGCTTTAATAAAGATGTTCGTTATTTCCTTTATAAACCGTAATGTTAGCAGTACTAATAGCAGCGGTAGTTGTAGAAGTTGTATTATCAATAAGGATTAGACCTTGGTTAATGAGAAGATAGGATATTAGGTATTGTGGAGATTGAATTAGTTAAGAATGAGATTACTGCGAAAGAATAGATAGATAGGTAGCGAGAAAGAGCTAAAGAGAGAGAGAGAGAGAGAGAGAGAGAGAGAGAGAGAGAGAGAGAGATAAGCGCTGCTTAGGCCGTCTTAATCCAAAAGAATAGAGAGAGAGAGAGAGAGAGAGAGAGAGAGAGAGAGAGAGAGTCCTATTTAGCCTACCTATCCAGCCTGTATATCTCAGAAGTTTTCGACTATAAGATTATCCCCTTGCGGTCACTGTTTTTCTTGTTGTTTCCGTACCCTACTATGACTCATAGATTCACTCTCCTTTATTTTATGACCTAGAGAGAGAGAGAGAGAGAGAGAGAGAGAGAGAGAGAGAGAGAGAGAGAGATAGAGAGAGAGAGAGAGAGAGATTAGGTGCGACAGGTGTGCTCTTATTTTTACTTATTTTAATGTTAATTTTAGGGAAAGTGAACGATAGCGAGAACGAGAAAGAGATGATAGGTTTATATATGAGTATCTATATTGATTAATTGTGAGAGAAACGTATCTGATGCATGATTGCCTTCCGTAGAGAGAGAGAGAGAGAGAGGTGTCAAGTGTTCCCTCCAGTTTTATGGGAGGGGTGGATTGGGTGTGGGGGAGGGGATGAAGGGGGAGCGAGAGGGGGTGGTACACGTGGGGGAGCGGGGAGAGGTGGGGGTGGAGGATAAGAGGCATTGAGATGGGATAGGGGAGGGATAGGGGATGGATGGATGGATGGATGGACAATAGCTATAAAGAAACCATTAGGGGGGATGAGGTTAGGGGAAGTTACTAATATGCAGTACGTAGTAAAGAAAGTCTTTCTATTTTTCCATGGTATCACCACACACTCAGGATACACTCACCGGTCCCTTTCTATAATAGTTTTTCACAAAATTCGTTGGCGGGATATGATTTCCGCATAAGACAGTATTTTCCCCTTCACTTTCACATTTACTATCCTTTACCGTATTCTCTATATCACTCACTGACTCTTATTCCGTCTCTTGAGTGGCGTGAAGGTTGTCTGGCGATGTGGAACGAATGTGGAGAAGCGATGGTGGAGCTGGGCTCTGGGCGGTGGGAGGTAGGTGGTGGGCGGTGGAGTTGGGAAGGCAGGGTAGGGGAAGGGAGGGGAGGGGTGGGGTGAAGTGAGGGGAGGGTATTGGGTGGTTGGTGACCATTTTGTTTTATGGTTGTGGTCACTACCCTTAACGGTTCCCCTCGTATGCCAGGGCTTGACCAAGGGCGCCCTTCCCTTTCAAAGCAGTCTCACTGATAAATTTAGAGTTGAATTTTGCTCAGCATTCTATTATGTATTTATAGAATTCACTTTCCTGTTATCAATGTCGAATGTCCTGGTCTTCGCCTTTCTGTTGATTATCTTCCCACCTCTCCCCTTCCACTCCTTCACTACTGTTGACTATAATCCTTGCGGGAGGTCACCAACACACGTCCTTCCTCTGCCAAGTCTGGACTACTACTACTACTACTACGATTTTTTTTTTTTTTTTTTTTTTTTTTTTTTTTTTTTTTTTTTAAACCAATCAGCCTGTGCATCCCCTCTTTGGACCCTAAACCAGGTCAGAACAGTCATCAAAGCGTCCGACTTGGTAGTCATTCAGCTACTTACTATTCCGGGGTCAGCACTCAGACTCATCATCGTGGATTACTACTACTACATTGGTTTTTATTTAATATTGTTCATACATTTTATTTTACAAGCATCAGATATTACTATTCAACACCATGCAACTTCAATCCAGTCTCCTTCCTATGCGACCCTCTGCCACTGCTGCCTCGTAGTCCACTTCTGCCACCGTCGCTGGTTGTGGTGCAGACAGTCTTGTTCCCCGTAGGCATAGTAGTGCTGATCTGAGCAACGAGAAAGATAGACGGCACCTCATCCAGGCTACAACGTGGCTCCTGGGCTGTTTCTTCTTCTCTGCGATGATCTCTGCAAGCCTTGAATAGAAGCACCTGGGCCCTAGGTCCCATCCCTCCAGATGTGGTGAAGACTAGTGGGGTAAAGCTGCCATGTTCGATATTTAAGATCCTTTCCCCATATGCCCTGACCTTCTCTTGTTCATTCCTCTTGTGTGCAGCCTCCAGAGACAGCCCGCTGTAGCTATGGGCCATTGGGTCGAATATTCTTACGTCAAAGAATGCTCGCTGTGCTCTTGTCCAAAAACTTCTTGCACTAACGTCCACTCGTGCTTCGTTGGAAGTGTTGGCCGTCCTGTGCTGCAAGATCTCTCCCTCCAAGGGAATGAGTGATGGTTCGCGCACCACATCTCGACACACCTCGCTGAGCATGTTCGCCGTTACATCTCTTACTTCATCGTGCCTGATGCTGATGAATCCTCCCTTCTTACATATCATGCTGTGGTCTGCATCGTTGTTGATTCCACAAACGCATCGATCGGGCAGTCCTTCAATCGGCCAATCATACCTC
This sequence comes from Paralithodes platypus, assembly GCA_032716605.1. Taxonomy (NCBI): domain Eukaryota; kingdom Metazoa; phylum Arthropoda; class Malacostraca; order Decapoda; family Lithodidae; genus Paralithodes; species Paralithodes platypus. The sequence goes on along the minus strand of CM064549.1, from coordinate 6,986,016 downwards.
AGTGCAATAGCATCATTAAATTCTCGTTTGTTTAGATTGAAGCCTTTTGCCTTGATTGGTAGTGTTGTCAGCCAATTTGAAGCACCCGTTTCTTGTGCTATTTGTACTTTTCTTGTTAGTCTCGGGGAAAGTTGTCGCATCAATTGTGCCAGGTCATTTTTCTGTGAGTTTTGCCTCTCTGATGTGATGGTCTTTCTGATGTTGTAGATGTCCGCCTGGTCCACTTCGCCGTCAGGATCTTGCGCTACGATGCGTTCAGTGAGAGATTCTGTTATCTTTACTGAGTTCTCGTGTTCCGTTGTCGCCCTCCTCACCGGATTGATGATTCCAATCCCTCCTAACCTAGGAGGAAGTGCGAGCAACTCCCTCTCTGTAGCATTTGGGGTGTGGGACTTCATCCAAGCTGGGATGAGTTTGTCTCTGATGGCATCTTCTAGCGATTGAAGTTGTGGACCCACGTTTGGAATGGTATGCATCAAGTAGGTCCAGCGGTGTTTGACCCCATATGTGAATGCCGAATATGCAGCCTGTGGTTCCGTCTTTGCAATTTTGGCTAGTATTTCTATTTCGTTTACCCACTCTCTGACCTTCTCTTCCATGTATTGCTTCTTGAACTCTTCTGTGCCAATCACTGCCCCTAGATGACGCTGTCTGTCCTTTGTTACGACCACTTCACTACCGTTGAAAGCTTCTAAGGCATTTTCGTAATGTTCTGCTTTTACTATCAGTATAGACTTACTAGCATTTGGAAAGTATCCTATTTCTGGTCCCACTTGTGATACTTGCTCCTACCAGCTCTTGAGATCATTGACTTTCCCTGCTCCAGTGAGATCATCTGCATAGGCCGCCTGCTTAACATGTGTCGTCTCATGTCTTGTTAATGATAGCAACACCGAGAGACCTAATGCGTACATCGCCATTGCTACTGGGTCCCCTTGTGTGGTTCCTTCCATTGATTTCAGTGCCGTTCCACGTCGTGAGTTTTGGTTGTTTACTATGAAGAGGTCTGCAGGCTGTTTATAGGTATTCTCTACATAGGTGGCTAAGCTGGGGCATTTTACCTTGATGTTGTGAATTGCTGTCTTTCTGTTGATGGTGTTAAAGGCATTTGATGCATCCACTAACAGCACGGCTTCCCATTCTTCTTGCTCATATATTTCTCTTATTGCATGAATTGCTGCCTCTCCCCCTGCTTGGTGGCCAGCACACACTTGGAGATTTCCAGCCGCTGACCGCACATCGTCCTTCACCACCTCCATTATGCATTTTCCGATGATTCTTCTCAACACTTCACCCACCCCTACAGGTCTGCACCCTGGATTCTTGTCCAATGGTATTAGACGACAAGCTGTGTAGGCCTCCAAGTGTTGACAATCTTGAGTGGCCATTTTTCTTGCAAGATCTGCCAGCGCCCTGCGTAAGTCGGTCGCTGCAACTCCGAAAAGTGTGCTGCTCAGGATTGTTTTCCAACCGTTTGCATCCATCCCTGAGGGTCCTGCACTGCCTTGTGTCCCTAGAGCCTTTTTCCAAATCTTCTCGCCTTTGATTTGTTCGTAGATGACGGGGTTCGGTGGTATATAAGCCCCCTCTAGCTTCTGACTCTCGGATATACTAGGTTGCGGATGTTTCTCTTCCAGCAGCTTGATGGTATCTCTTGTGATAGGCAACAGCCCACTAGCTGCCTCCTTTGTCAGCGATCGTATTGCAGGTGCCACTTTACCTTGTCTCATCTGGTCGCTGAATCTCCTGGCCTTGTCCTCAGTGTTTTCTCTTTTGTGTTGCCGTCGGCCTTGTCTCTCTTGTAATGCTCTGGCTTCACTGAGTAAGTCATCCATCTTGTTATCATTCCACAGTTTCACTCTACTACGACTACTACTACTTCTACTATTATCATTCTTCTTACCTGAGCAATAATAGTCTTTTCCCCATCATTAGAGAAAGCATAGGCCGAGTAGTGCATGACAGAGCCGTAGTCATAGTTCTCGCCGAAACCACCAATATATCCGCTGGAATATTTATAGAAGTTCTCCACCATATCTGTGGGGGGTAGTTGAGGTATACAGACTAATAACACACATAACAAAGCCACTCCAACAGCTTCCTCTCTCTCCAACACTCCTTCTCCCCTCTCTACACATAACAAAGCCACTCCAACAGATTCCTCTCTCGCCAACACCCCTTCTCCCCTCTCTACACATAACAAAGCCACTCCAACAACTTCCTCTCTCTCCAACACTCCTCTCCAACACTCAGTTTGCTGATACCAATTATTGATCAATAATTTAGCTAGCTGTCAGAACAAAAATATATATATGTTGGCTCGCTACCGCTCGCCAGGAAAATATTGACACCTGGATGGGGGTAAACGTCTTAAAACAGTAGGTTGAATGGGGCCGAATGAATACAAGCCAAATAGAAAGGGAGAGAAAGAGAAACAAATCGAGGTGGGCCCCTTTAATCAGATTCAAAATATACTGACGAAAATGGTTTTATTCGATTAAGGGGAGGTTTCTAGTTTGTTTAATACTCCTCCAGCAATCTTAACATTTCACCCCCTTGACCCACTTTCAAGATAAATTTGTACATTTTTCGGTAGAAAAATGTCCCGGCCGAAGTAAATTACAGGCTCGCTATCGCTCGCCAGGATAAATTCGACACCTAAATGTCACGAAAGGTCTTAAAATTGACAGAATGGGGCGGAAATTCTTAAAAATCACCAAGCTAATGGGGCAAACGTCTTAAAATCTCAAAAGCAATGGGGCTAGACATGAGGGAGAAAGGGGTCAAGAAAAAAGTCCCTCAAGTGGAAATCTCCCCTTAATGTTACTTCCACTTTAACGTTATAATCTATTTATTATTAATTTCACCACAACACCAAACACCTCCAATGAAATTAATGAAAGCATATATGTGATCCAGCAGGATTTGAACTCGGGTTATTACAGTTTGGTGCATTAACACTCATGAATTGATACCTTGAAATACACGTCTCTCTATCTATTCTATTCACTCAGACCCAATCTCCACTTTAAAATACTCAAAAATGGATACCTTGAAACAAATGAAATATACAGTAGATATTCATAAATTCGTTTCCAGAGCTATATTTCCATAACTAGAAGTGGATGAAGTTCACGAATATTTATGAATGGACTAGAGACTATGGTATCCGAGTGTGCAGTTGTCCACATAAGTCCTGTTCCTCTCCGTGATCTTACACATGGAAATATAATGCGCAGGCAAGGAGCTGAGGACGGTGCGGAAACGTCTGGGTCACCAAAGCCCCACCCAAGACCCTGTGCCCCTCAACAATTATGAAGGGAAAGTTGAGGGGAAAAGGAAAAATGTGACGCTTTGCCTCCCAATCTGCCAACCTCTAGGTTGGCAGTAGAGAGGTCAAACCACAGAAGAGACGCCGTCACTTGAGATCTAGAAAATATATAAGTAAAAGGAACAGTCAGAGAAAGCTATGGGTATGGCAGAGAACGCTCAGTTCTCACTCTGATAGACCAGGTCATCACTAGAACCCAATCCTTTCAGCATCAGCTAGGAAAGGCCCTAGAAAGCCACCTTTGGCAGGGGGATAGCTACTCTATTTCAACCCCTTTCGGGGTTGAGCACCCGGTGTGCAGGTATTATGTCTTAGAGTGTACTGTACCTACATACCTTTCTTAATATTGTGCCACTGGATTTGAACGAACTGGTCTCGGTCGAAGCGGGTGTGTTCGTGGAAGAAGCCGAGGGTATGAAGCATCTCGTGAAGCAGTGTACCGTGAACCCTGAACCCCCACCGAGAGTAGTTGATCACCTGAAGGCCTCCTTGCCGACCCACGGAACTATAACAACCGTCGGCCTCTCTGGAAAGGTGTATATTGGTGCTTATTCCATTCAGTACCAGTGACAGCCTTTTAATTATGTTCTGGCAACTATCAGACGGTTTTAATCAGGTTTAGTAAGGATGTCTACCCGCAAAAAGATTACGGAATATCTCAATTAATCCTTTCAGCTACCATATATCCTTCCTAAGCTTCATAAAATCATCTAAATGCAGTTAACAAAAAAGACGTCGCTGGTACTGTAAGGGTTAAGGGGATAGTTGTTTTGTATTTGTAGATTTATTTTTGTATTTATTACTATTTTAGTTTCCTCCCTAGATCTCCATCAAGCTTAAAAAAACATCCTCAAGATCCCCCTTAATTGACTGGTCAATCCTGTAAGTCCTTCAGTAAACTAGCATGGGATGTCCCTCTTACAGGGAATAGGTCCACTTGGAGGTCTTCTGTGTATGGCCACCCTCATTAAGGGGGGTGACCTGCTTTTTGCTATTTCTGTCCTTTTCTCTCTTTCTCTGGCTTGTATCAATTCGGCCCCATTCACCCATCTATTTTAAGACGTTTATCCCCGTGTAGGTGTCAATTTCTTCCTGGCGAGCGATAGCAAGCCAGCATTATATGAAGAAATCCGGCTTCGCCGGAGAAATGTTTCTATCGAAAAATTTACAAATTTAGCCTGCTGTCTAACAAAAAATTAAAGTATGCTGGCTCGCTACCACTCAGCAGTAAGAAATTGACACCTGGATGGGGATAAACGTCTTAAAACAGTAGGCTGAATGGGGCCAAATGGATACAAGCCAGAGAAAGATAGAAAAGGACAGAACAAAAACAGGTCACCCCCCTTAAGGGGAGTAAGGCGTCCGTCAATAGATAGATAGATAGAAATAAATACATATATAAATAAAAAAAAAAAAATGCCCTAATTGACTACCTTCATGAGAAAAAAGGTAAATAACCATCAGTATACCCAATTCTCTAACGTACCATTTTCATACCCTTTATAAACCCATAATATTTGGCAGTGTGGCTATAGCAATTTAAAGGCTTCGAACTATCTCACTATACCATTTTTACTACCACAAATCCTTCTTAAACTGCACAAAATCGTCTAAATATACCTAGAATAAAATTTGAAATACCATAAATATCGTTATTACTTATTCATATGCGCCTAGTTTATGTTTAATATGAAGATATTAACATGTAACAGCAATAAAATAAGTGGGAATAGTATTTCGGGGGTGAAAAAGACAAATTATTGCCGACCCTCCAGGCATGAGGTGAGAGGCGAACGCGACGTATACCCTCCCTCTCTGAGGCCTGAAGGCAGACTGAACCCTCAGTCTTACTTTCTTTCTCTTCCTACACTCTCTAAATGCGCAGTAGACGACCTTGGAACCGAATTGGAGATATTGGCGCGATAAATAAACCGATAAACAAAGGACTACGACGAAAAATAGGTGATAATTGAAGGGTGGGGGGAAGGAGGGGTTTTGACACATGTCGAGGAGTGATAGAAGGTATGGAGGGGAATTATCTCAGTTAATCAGATATTCCTTTGTTTTGAGTGCTACTGGGGTCTTTTAAAACAAATGTTTAGGCCTTGAATCTTAAGAGTCCCGTCGCCTTTCACCACCAAAATCTCTTGAGAGTCTCGGCGTCTTTCCCGGGTTAACAGGCTTCGAATCATCTCACTTAACCCTTTTTACTACAACAGATCCTTCATAAGCTGCACAAAATCATCTGAATATAGCTAGAATATAATTAAAAAGACATCGCCGGTACAGAAGGGGCTAAAAAGACGTCGCCGGTACATAAGGGGTTAACATTCTCTTACACCTGAGTAAAGATAACAAAGACGGCTTGGTCGGTTTGCTCCACGAAGGAAATACATCCGTGCGTCAGGTGTTCGATGTCTGCCATGGCAGGACTACACTCTTGTTCTCGTAATCTGGGGAGAAAGAAGGTTGTTAGGTTAGATTAGATTAGGTTAGGTTTGGTTAGGTTAAGGTAGGTCAAGTTAGGTCATCTTAATTTAGGTTAGATTAGGTTAGGTTGGGTCATCTTGGGTTAGGTTAGGTTAGGTTAATATTTGGTTTGAAGGTTAAGGGTATATTAAGTTAAGATAGGTTAGGTTAGAAAATATTATAATCATTAGGTTAGCTTAGATTAGGTTGAATAAGGTTATATTAAGTCTCGGACTTTGTCAACACGTCCTTGACTGACTTTACGGATTTATTGGGTGAGGTCTAAATGTTGGGGACCTTGCGGCGATCATGGTGTTTGGCGCTCATTAACCAGACATTGCCTTTACCTTGCTCATGCAAGATGTTGGCAAGTCTAGCGGAAAACGGGACAAACTGCCCAATTTGAGGTTTCAGTGATGTAATCTGTTTCGGTACTTGTCCCATCCTTGTTTCGTCCTTGTTTTATGATCGAACAAAGGCTGCACAAGGGCGGTTGATGAACAGTAAATGGAAGCGTTTGCACGGCTCCAACATGGCCCACTCTCGCCCCACCTCCATCCACGTGGATTTCCCACCATCTTTATTATGGCCCGCCCACGCCCTATGGCTGCCTACTGATGGCGGTGACCTAGGGCTGACCTTTCCACCTTTCTTGGACACATTTAAAACAATAATGGGGGTGTCCACGCCTTGACGCGTCTTTCCATATCTCCATTGACCTTGCCCTGGCCTTGCAGAATTGTGCACCCAACTTTGCAAAACACACGATTATTTCAAAGTCTGGAAGGGTCGTGACGCCAGTTTGACGTTCCCTTTAGGTTAGGTTAGGTTAGAATATGTCGAAGGTAATAATTATATCCACCAGTTTGCTGTTCGATCTGTCATGACGACCAACATAATGGTTCTCATTAAGACTTTATTACGAATGTAAACTACTTCGAAAAATGGGATGGATACATATTATAATCTATCAATCTGTTTATTGCCAGACACCTTGATCCCCGAGGGGGTGGACACGAATGAATCACCTTCATTTTCTGAGGCAATGTGTTCGATTGTCTACTTTGTTTCTTTCCACAGCTCCCCTGTGGAAAGAAACACTAACTGCTCAATGACTTTACTATATATATATATATATATATATATATATATATATATACAGTATATATTTTTTTTTTTTTTTTTTTTTTTTTTTTTGCTCCCTAGACCTAGATCAAGCTTAACAGATATCCCCAAGACCCCTTTTCAATATAAAGAAAAATGATTGCCCTCGAAGGCCAGTTCCTCCTAAATTGCAGGCTCGCTGTCACTGGCTAGGAATTCATTTTGACATCTAGATGGCACGAAAGGTCTTATAATTAACAAAGAAATTTGACAAAAAGTTTAAAATTGCTAAGCTAATGGGCCGAATACCTTATAATCTCAAAACTAATAGCCTAAGCATGAGGGAGAAGGGGGTTCAGAAAAAACACTCACTTAATATATGAAGTGAAAAAAACCCACACATGATAACTTTGAATCTCTCAGGAGTACAGGGAGATTAGAAACTGCTGTACCATTACAATATATCACTTTTCTGTCAGTGGTTACAATGTCTATTCTTGGTTGTTGTTCCATATCTTTTTTGTTTGTATTCTAGGTTATAATAAATGATTTTATACATGGATGGCACTTACTGTATTCGTCACTGAACCTATAAGGCACGACACCATCGGTCCAGCGGTAATTTTCGTCCAGGATACCATTTATAAGGCGTGGTAACTGAGACCCTACCAACAGGTCACCCTCCAGAAATCGTCCTGCTTCGTCCGGGTTAATCTTGGATTGTAGACCGTGAAGACTGGCGGGATCTGTTTGGAAGAATGGATGAAAGATGACTACTACTACTACTACTACTACTATTACTACTACTACTACTACTACTATTACTACTACCACTACTACTACTACTACTACTACTACTACTACTACTACTACTACTACTACTACTACTACTACTACTACTACTACTATTACTACTGCTACTAATACAAATTATAATAATAATAATAATACTTTTTCTTCTACTCCTCCTCCTCCTCCTACTTCTACTACTACGACTAATACTACTACTACTACTGTCCCGCCTCGTCCGGGTTAACTTTGGATATCAGGCCCCCCCCACCATCAGGCTCCCCCCCCATCCCTCGGTGTGGTAAGAGGGATACATCATTATTACTTCTTTATTACTACTATATTACTATTTATTACTACTATGCTACTACTACTGCTAAATCTATTACAACTACTACTACTGCTATTAAACAGGTCACCCTCCAGGAACCGTTTTATCTGGTCTTGATTCACATTGGAGTGTAGGTCCCAAATTATGGCTGGATATGTTTGAAAGGAGCACATGCTTTCATTAATTTCATTGTGAGGTGTTTGGTGTTGGGAGTGAAACTAATTAAGTAGATTATTAATATGTAGTATATATAAACTTACTACTCTGAATAATATCGTCTAATGATAGCCAGAAGAAAATGCCAAAATGCGTCATGGTCCTCAAATGGCTAAATAGAGTTAAGTATGCAGCTGTTCCCCGACCGTAACATTTGTCGTAACACTTGTGGTCGTACAGCTGGTTTAAGATAGTTAATGGGAGGGGGGGGGGGGGGGACACTAGACTCAATCCACATTGGAAGGGCTTAATTTGGGTGTGCTGTAATTTAAGTGGAACCGAAAAATGTACAAATATATCTTGAAAGGGAGTCGAGCGGGTGTAACTTTAAGCTTGATGGAGGTCTAGGGAACAAACTAAAATCCTCCCATAAATCCTCTAGTGGTAGCTTTAATATAAACAAATAAGATATGAAAGAATGGCTAAGCTGATAAATTGAGCCCACAAACGTGAAATGGTTATATTTTAAGCAGTTTCTCTGGACTCCATAGTGAGTTGAAATTGTCTTGGTAGTGCATTAATACAAAACAAAAAACAATATCCGACTGTTTATTTCACTTTTCAAATAATACTTTTTGTTTTCCTTGACCTCCATCAAGCTTAACCCCCCCCCCCCCCTTCGAGAATTTTCTTTCTCCTAATTTACAGGGTCGTTATAGCTCAAAAAGGGCTAGAGCAAATGAGCTGTAAATTACCACACCTATTCCTAGGCTGAGCCTTCTCAAATGGTAGAAATATTAGCACGATTACTCTAGTCGTTTGTGAGGTAGAGGTTAATGTACAATCAGCCTAGTAAGGATCAATAGGGCTGTTGTTGCTTGCTTTCCTTTGTATTCCTTTGTACAAGAATTTTGGCCTACATATTTGGAACAGGGAAAGCAAAAGTCAGGCAAGCACAGAACTGCCAACAAAGAACCCTGCAAAACCCCCCCCGGACTAATAGGGCCTCCGGTAGGTTGTGAACCAGAATGTTCTACAAATTGTAGGCAACTCTCTCCTAAGCTTTGTGCCAGCACATTCTGTAACTTTCAAACAACCCTAAACTGTGTACCACCACGTTCTGCAAATTGCATTAGGAGACTTAAAAGCACATATAGGCATGTGATAAGGAGTTGCTGCAACTCCTATTTTATTTGGCTGGCTTCTCTCACTGTTTCGGTTTGTCTCACCTACACAGAGAGTAATCCAGCTAGCTCTCACAAACACCTCCTCCTCTCATTAATTTCACTACACTAAACAAGAACGCTACTCTTCTTGGTAAGATCCTGTGTAGCGGGAAGAACTGTTTTTTTCTTCTTCAGATGCCTATTTACTAAGAAACATTGAACAATATCTTTAACCTAACCTAACCAAAACCTAACCTAACCTAACCTAGTATATTAGTGGACTATTTATGAATGTAAAATGTCAAAATATATTGTAACATTACCAAATTATTGAGATATATGTACAGGTCGTCCCGTTACGCAGGATTATACTCTCTTCTTTTCAATACACCAACTACTTTATCTGTCACTCTTTCAACTTTGTGGGAGACACTTGTTACAGGCAGCTTAGCCTTTTGTCTCCTTCATACACATAGGAAAAAGGAGACAACTTACTTGCTATTATTAAAGGATGAGGAGCAGCGAAGACCGTAGTAGTAGTAATAGTAGTAATAGTAGACAGCCAGAGAAAGACACCTCGGTACATCATGGTGGGTGTCCTGACTCTTCTTAACCCCTTCTGTATCGGTGATGTCTTCTTTTTTTTACTTAACCCCTTATGTACACTCGTTCAAAAAAGTATCTGCACCCCTACCCTGATAACCTGGTGTGTACAGCTTGGTAGTATAGGTTGTAGGTCGTAGGTAGTAGGTCTTAGGTAGTATAGGTAGATAGTAGTATAGATGGATATAGCTACAGGTAGATATGCACCCCTACCCTGATAACCTGGTGTGTACAGCTTGGTAGTATAGGTTGTAGGTCGTAGGTAGTAGGTCTTAGGTAGTATAGGTAGATAGTAGTATAGATGGATATAGCTACAGGTAGATATGCAAACCCTACCAAGCTGTACACACCAGATTATCAGGGTAGGGGTGCAGATACTTGTTGGACCGAGTGTACCGATGACGTCTTTTGTATTTCATTCTAGCTAGATTTAGACGATTTTGTGAAGTTTAAGAAGGATCTGAGGTAGTAAAAATTGTTATGTGAGACAGTTCGAAGCCTTTTAATTCCTGGTGGTCATTTTAAACTTAATATAATCGTCTAATAGTAGCCAGAGTAATGTTAAAAAGTCGTCTCCGGTACAGAAGGGGTTAATTATGGATACTTTTAGACGATGTTATTCAGTTTAAAACGAGCCTCCAACGATTAACAGGCTTCGAACCATCTCACTTAACTCTTGTTTTTTACTACCACAGATCCGTCTTAATCTGTGCAAATTTGTCTAAATATAGCTAGAATATAATTAAAAAGACGTCACCGGTACAGAAGGGGTTAACCCCTTCTGTACCGCTGATGCACGGTTCATTGCATTCTGGCAAACTATTAGACGATTTTGTTCAGCTTAGGAAGTACGTCTACTAATAAAAAGGCTGCAGACTATATAAATTAATTATCTCGTATATCCTTATTAACCCGTGGAGCCCCGGCTAGTTTTGTAATGTTTGCGCACCAGAACCCGGCCGGTTTTCAAAAAATGGTTTTATTCCAGAAACAATAGCGAATGGGTTAGGAATGAAGGAAAAACCACGAAAAACCACTCAAAAAGCTTAAAAAATGGTCCTACAGAGCCCCCGAAAATGGATTTTACAAGAGTAAAAAATTGAAGGCAATTATCCCCAAAAAACAGGTTATTGCGTGCTCGCGCGCACGCACATGGACTTTGAGAGTTTTCAACCATCGGCACGGTTGCGTGGGATACGTACACAGTTCCCATACACATCTGAGCCCTCTTGAGTGGCTACACCTGAGGTCACGGTCGGCGCAATTAGGGTGACGCGCCAGGCGCGTCTCTGGGGCTGTGCGTTACATACATCGCCGACGCGTCAGGCGCGTCGCTGGGGCTGTACGGGTTAAGGGGAGATTTCCACTTGAGGGATTTTTTTCTTTACCCCTTTCTCCCTCATATTTAGCCCCATTGCTTTTGAGATTTTAAGACGTTCGCCCCATTAGTTTGGCGATTTTAAGAACTTTTGCCCCATTTAAGTCACTTTTAAGACCTTTCGCGCCATTTAGGTGTCGATTTTTTCCTGGCGAGCGATAGCGAGCCTGTAATTTAAGAGGAACCGGCCTTCGGCCGGTACTTTTTTCTATCGAAAAATGTACAAATTTATCTTGAAGGGGGGTATAGGGGGTGTACTTTCAAACTTGATGGAAGTCTAGGAAACGCACTAAAAACCTCCCCTTAAACCTCTTGAAATCTTGTAAATGTAGCCAGAATAAGGTATAACAGACGTCGCCGGAACAGGAAGGATAATCCTCACCCCACCTCACCACAGTCACAACTGGTGCCTCACTGATCACCACCACTTGTGACCCCGGTACACAGTATGGCTCAGTTAGTATTGTTCAGTAATAGTGATATATTTAATCCATATCTATATTTCTAGTCTAACAACAATGGAGCAACTTAGTTGAGCCCAAGTACTTGTATATCTTTGACTGTACTTCTCACTTCTCAATGTATTCTTCCTCTATCCAAAACTCTCCAATCTTCTATCCAAAACTCTCCAATCTCCTACTTTACTCAAGGCATCATTCATTCATTCATTAGTCCAAGAGAGATTTACATAGTACTGTAGATACAATGGTTTATACAGTATACAGGGTATCCCGAAATACACGTGCCAAACTGGAGGATTATGTTTGGAAATAATATCTCACAATAAAATATTATATAAGCAAAATCCCAAATGTTTACTCGTTACAGAGGTATCGTATTTTGAATATTGCATTTTCTTAAGGGGAGGTTTCTAGTTTGTTCCCTATATTTCCATCAAGCTTACGATTACACCTCCTAGACCCCCTTTCAAGATAAATTTGTACATTTGTCGGTAGAACAATTTCCCTCTTACATTACAGGCTCGCTATCGCTCGCCAAGAAAAAATCGACACCTAATTGGCACGAAAGGTCTTAAAATTGACAGAAATGGGTTGAAAGTTCTTAAAATCGCAAAATAATGAGGCGAACGTCTTAAAATTAGAAACGCAATGGGGCTAAACTTGAGGGAGAAAGGAGTCAAGAAAAAAATCCCTCAAGTGGAAATATCCCCTTAAGTAATTCCCCATAAGGCCGGTCTAGCTGCCCTAGAGCTTACCAGAACCCCATCTAACTGCAAATATATTACAATGTTATTTCCAAGATATTTAAATTATGTATGTTGCAAAATGTTTATATACATATTTGATCACTTTGGACCTACTCGAAACCATTTAACGTGGAAGAGTCCATTACAGCAATGCGGGGGAGGACGCTATACTGTATATAACCTTCAATACCTTTTAAATAGTTGAGATTTATCATTTGTGTCATGGAATATTGTATGCTTAGACTCATCTGTATAATCACATCCTGAAGTTTGGCGCGTCTATTTCGGGACTCCATGTATTAACAGACAACGCTCTTTGATTAACCCTTTCACGCTTATGACGCGATTTTGAGCCTATTAGGGATACTTTAAAGCCTTTGTTACCATCAGGCGTATTTAGAAACCTTTAGTTTAGTTACTTCAACCTCTGCAGTTGTCTTTGAGTTAGGTGTAGGCAGAAAACAAATTTTGGAGAGGTAATTATAAGAGTGAGAGAACTCTATTTCTTATTGCTAATCTGGCAACCGCTGCGTCAAAAAAGCGTGAAAGAGTTAAACTATATTATACACCTTCAATATTTGTTGTTCTTCAGTCTCCTTCTATGACTCAATATTGCTACCTCCGCCAACTTCGTTGGCGGAGGTTATATTTTCGCTTCCATTTATCTGTGTATCATCTATAAACAAAAAGGTTATGAACCGATTTTCTCGAAATTTGGTGGGTAGATAAGGTATGCGCCAAGAAAGAAGTGATTCCATTTTGGAGGCGATAGGTAAAATGCATATCTCCGCCAGCGTAGGTACTGTATGCATTAATCCGCCGAGTGTCCCTCTATGTTAAGGGGGCCCACCGCTTTTTTTTTTCTCTTTCTCTCCCTCTCTCTTTGGCTTGTATCCATGCGGCCCCGTTCAACCTACTGTTTTAAGACGTTTACCCCCATCCAGGTGTCAATATCCTGGCGAGCGGTAGCGAGCCAGCATATATATTTTGTTTGTTTTGACAGCAAGCTAAATGTGTACATTTTTCGATAGAAAAATGTCTCCAGCGAAGCCAGATTTCTTCATACAATGCTTGCTCGCTACCGCTCGCCAGGAAGAAATCGATACCTGGATGGGGATAAACGTCTTAAAACAGTTGGCTGAATGGGACCGAATGGATACAAGCCAGAGAAAGAGAGAAAAGGATATAAATATAAAAACAAGCAGGTGATCCCCCTTAACCCTTTAACGATCCAACCTTGCCTTCGTTATGACCTTATGCTTTGGTTTGTAAAGATATATGTATGCATTAATGTAATATATATATCATTATATACGTGTGTGTGTGTGTGTGTGTGTGTGTGTGTGTGCTGGAGATGATAAGTTTGTGTGTGTGTGTGTGTAGCAAGTGTTCTGCAGAGGGTAAGCTTGTGTGAATGTGCGTGTGGTAGTGTGTGTGTGTGTGTGGGTGTGTGCCTGTAAGTGTGTGTGTGTGCGTACAAATAAAATATAAGTGACTTTTTCCTATAATCGTAATCATATCCTATACTATATATCTATTATCGTAATCATATCCTAATCTATAATCGTAATCATATCTATACTATATATCTATTATCGTAATCATATCCTATACTATATATCTATTATCGTAATCATATCCTATACTATATATCTATTATCGTAATCATATCCTATACTATATATCTATTATCGTAATCATATCCTATACTATATATCTATTATCGTAATCATATCCTATACTATATATCTATTATCGTAATTAGTCAATCATTACAAAGTTTTGATAACCATGTGCATTGTTAAGGGGGGGGGGGAATAATTGCATTTTCTGGTCCCCCTTCTCCCTCGTGTTTAGCCCCATTAGTTTGATATTTGGCCTTTGGTATGTAAATGAATACGTGCGCATGCGTTCTATATGGGCGGTGTCACACGAACGATATTTTCGTCAAGTTTTACGAGCAATTGTTGTCTGGCAGCTTGAATATAATTAATATAATATAATCTATTATATTAATTTCACTCCACCATCAAACACCTCCCAATGAAATTAATGAAAGCATGTGATCCACCGGGATTCCAACTTGGATTACCACACACAGATTTATGAAAGCATGTGATCCACCGGGATTCCAACTTGGATTACCACACACAGATTTATGAAAGCACGTGATCCACCGGGATTCCAACTTGGATTACCACACACAGATTTATGAAAGCATGTGATCCACCGGGATTCCAACCTGGGTTACCACACACATAATTAATGAAAGCATGTGATCCACCGGGATTCCAACCTGGGTTACCACACACAGATTTATGAAAGCATGTGATCCACCGGGATTCCAACTTGGATTACCACACACAGATTTATGAAGGCATGTGATCCACCGGGATTCGAACTTAGATTACCACACACAGATTTATGAAAGCATGTGATCCACCGGGATTCCAACTTGGATTACCACACACAGATTTTAAACACTCTAACCATTAGACCATCAAGACAGTAAATATAATATAATATAAAATATTATATATAATATATATATATATATATATATATATATGTATATATATATATATATATATATATATATATATATATATATATATATAAATATATATATATATATATTATACATATATATATATAAATATATATATATATATATATATATATATATATATATATATATATATATATATATATTCTCTTTTAAACAGACGAGGTTAAAGGCAACAGAAGTTTCAGCATTCAGTATTTTATTGTTACAGCTTTCAATATTTCTAACAATTTTCCTCTGGGGTTCAGAGATGAGGTACAACAGGTTAGCAAAATTCATGGTGGATCCAACGTTTCACAAGTAAACATCTTGCATCTTCAGGGAATGGGCAGGTAATGATTAGAATAAGGACAAAGCAACATATTTATACAAAATTCGAGGATCAAGAATAGGTAGGTGGGCGGAGCTACTGGGTGTGGGGGGGCTGTTCATTGGTGGAAGGCAGTCTATTCGCGAGACGGGCACTAAATATTATCGGTGGTTGGTTGTTGGCTGTGGGTGGCTGTGATTGGTTGGTGTTGTCAGTAGTGTGCTGATCGCGGAAAGGTACGGGAGGGGAGCACAGGGCGAGAGGAACGAGGGCAGTATGCCTGTAGCGCTTGCCTGAAGGAAGAATTTGAAGGTCTTGTGTTTGGTTGTTGATGCTGGGGTTGAGCGTTTGGATATATAGAGCTTCTAAAATAGCTAGTCTTCTGGGGTCTGATTCTTTGTCGAGTATGGTAGTTTGTTTGTCTAGGTCGGCGCGAGTTAGGGCAAGATGGTGGGGGGCTTGATAGTGATCTTTTATAGCGCCAGATTGAAGGTGGAGGGTTAGTCGACGGGAAAGGCGAGTCTGTGTCATTCCAACATAGGATAGGGGTCCACAGTCCCCAGAGGTGCAAATATGCTGGTATATCACATGATCGTCTTTCGGTTGGTTGGTGGAAATGGGGCGGTTACGGAGGACAAGGTTGGAGGTCTTAGGAGATTTGTAGTAAATAATGAGTTTTATTTTATTGTCAGGGTTGGTGGGGAGGACGTTTTTGTGAATTATTTCTTTCATAATGGATTCGTCTGTTGTGTGGTCGGAAGATATGTAGTTTCTGTAGAAAAATGTAATGTCATTGGCCGGGTTGGTGCTAGGGGGGTCTTGTTTGTACCATTTTTCTAGGTGGTGGTTGATGGCATTGGTGACGTCAGTGTTGGAATACCCATTGTTGACTAGGACCTGGGTGAGCCTTTCCAATTCTTTGTGTGTGTCATTCCAGGTGGTGCAATGGGTGAGGGTTCTCCTGACATAGGCGGCGATGGTGGACTGATGGTATCGTTTAGGGCATTCACTTTCCCCATTAAGACATTGGCCATTGTTAGTAGGATTGGTGTACACTGTAGTTTTGAAGCCGTGGTCGTGGAGGGAGACAAGGAGGTCGAGGAAGAGTAGATGACCATCGGTGGTTTCTTCGTATGTGAAGTTGAGTCCGGAGGCGGCCATGAAGCGCTGCTGGAGGTCCCTGAGTTCGTCCAGGTCCTTCACCCGCACGAAGATATCATCGATGTACCTGCAGTAGACAGTGGGCCGGTGGGCAGCCAGGAGTTCCTCTTCGATAGTTCCCATGAAGAAATTGGCGAACAGAACCCCCAGGGGGCTTCCCATCGCTACACCGTCGATTTGCTGGTACATATTCCCGCGGGGGCAGAGGAAAGGGGACTCCTTGGTACATAGTTCCAAGAGCGTCTTCAGGGCCTTCTCCGGGATGTCCAGGGGGGGCGAATTAGGGCAGTGGTAAACTCGACGTAGGATAAAATATATTGTCTTGTCAACGGGCACGTTGGTAAACATACTCTCTACGTCGAGGGAGGCGATGATGTGGTCGTTAGCAGGGGGGGCATCTCGTAGAATTTCTAGGAAGTCATAAGCAGAGTTGAGGTTGTATTGCCGAGGAACAAAAGGGGTGAGGAGTTTGTTCAGGGCCTTGGCGGTCTGGTAGGTAGCAGTAGGGATCTGTGATATGATGGGGCGGAGGGGGTTCCCGGGTTTGTGGGTTTTTATAGTACCGTAAGCATAACCTGGGGTGAATTCGCCGTTGAGTTTCTTCAGGTGTACGCCATCGGCTTTGGCGTTGATAGCAGTGATGGTGGTGTTGGCTTTCCTTTTTATTTCAGATGCTCAATTTATATATTAATGACTATGAGGTCCATAATATGTTGATACCTCCACACATGCTCCATTTATATATTAATGACTATGAGGTCCATAATATGTTGATACCTCCACACATGCTCCATTTATATTAATGACTATGAGGTCCATAATATGTTGATACCTCCACACACGCTCCATTTATATATTAATGACTATGAGGTCCATAATATGTTGATACCTCCACACATGCTCCATTTATATATTAATGACTATGAGGTCCATAATATGTTGATACCTCCACACATGCTCCATTTATATATTAATGACTATGAGGTCCATAATATGTTGATACCTCCACACATGCTCCATTTATATATTAATGACTATGAGGTCCATAATATGTTGATACCTCCACACATGCTCCATTTATATATTAATGACTATGAGGTCCATAATATGTTGATACCTCCACACATGCTCCATTTATATATTAATGACTATGAGGTCCATAATATGTTGATACCTCCACACATGCTCCATTTATATATTAATGACTATGAGGTCCATAATATGTTGATACCTCCACACATGCTCCATTTATATATTAATGACTATGAGGTCCATAATATGTTGATACCTCCACACATGCTCCATTTATATATTTATGACTATGAGGTCCGCTAAGTGTTTCTGTCTGATAGTGTGTGTGTGTGTGTGTGTGTGTGTGTGGGTGTGTGTGTGTGTGTGGGTGGGTGTGGGTGTGTGGGTATGTGTGTGTGTGTGTGTGGGTGTGTGTGTGTGTGAGAGAGAGAGAAAGAAAGAGAGTGTGAGTGTGTGTGTTAGTTTGTGAGCAAGTGTGTGTGAGTGTGTTTGTATTTTTGTGTTTGTGATAGCTTGGGAGTGTGTATGCAGGAGATAATATGTTTGTATGTGTGTGTTAGTTTGTGACCGTGTATGCTGGATAGTGTGTGTGTGTGTGTGTGTGTATGTACAATCGACTGTATAAGATCATCTAACAATAGCCAGAGTAAACTAATAAACTGTTAAACCAAATAAGACAAAATATATAATAAAAACAACATCTTAACCTTCTCACGTTCTTGACGCAATGTTGAGCCTATTGGGGATACTTTAAAGCCTTTGTTACCATCAGGGGTATTTATAAACCTTTAGTTTATTCACTTCAACCTTTGCAGTTGTCTTTGAGTTAGCTGTGGGCAGAAAACTAGTTTTGGAGAGGTAATTATAAGAGTGAGAGAACTCTATTTATTATTGCTAATCTGGCAACCGCTGCGTCATATGAGCGTGAAAGGGTTAAACTACCAATAACAAACCAATAATAATAAAACAACTCTAAGACATACAGTAGGATCGGCTAGTGTTAAGGGCAGATTTCCACCTGGAGGATTTGTTTCTGAACCTCTTTCTCCCTCATGTTTAGCCCCATTGCTTGTGAGATTTAAAGACGTTTGCCCCATTACTTTGGTGATTTTAAGAACCCTCGCCCCATTGCTGTCAATTTTAAGACCATTCGTGCCATTTAGGTGTCGATTTTTTCCTGGCGAGCGATAGCGAGCCTGTAATTTAAGGGGAACCGGCCTTCGGCCGGCACATTTTTTTACCGAAAAATTTACAAATTTATCTTGCAAGGGGGTAAAGGGGGAGTAATTTTAAGCTTGATGGAAGTCTAGGGAATCAACTAAAAACCTCCCCTTAAGTATAGGCCTTCTAAGAAAATTGATTACATAAATGGAGATGAGACGGTTGGTTACATAAATTGGATCTTTCTCGTTTGCTATGAAAGTATACATTATTCAAGTTATTTTATCTGGACCCCCTTCTACCTCATACTTAGCCACTATAGTTTTACAATTTTAAGACTTTCACTCCATTAGTTTGCCGATTTTAAGATATTACGCCCCATTTCCTTGTCAATGTTAAGACCTTTCGTGCCATTTAGGTGTCGATTTTTCCCTGGCGAGCGATAGCGAGCCTGTAATTCAGGAGGGGGCTTGTAGTTCGGCCGGGACATACTTCACCGAAAAATGTACACATTTATCTCGAAGGAGAGTCTTGGTGGTGTTTTTTTGAAAGCTTAATGTAGATGTAGGTAATAATTAAATTACCCCACCCCCAGTTTAAGGGGAGGCAGACCGTTTTTCTGGACCCCCTTCTCCCTAATGTTTAGCCCACTAGTTTTGAGATTATAAGACCTTCGGCCCATTAGTTGGCGATTTTAACACCTTTCGCCCCATTTCGTTGTCACTTTTTAGACCTTTTGTGCCATTTAGGTATCGATTATTTCCTGGCGAGCGATAGCGAGCTCGCAATTTGAATAGGAATCGGCCTTCGGCCGGGACATTTTTCTACCGAAAAATGTACAAATTTATATTAAATTTGTAGGGGGTGTTTTTCTAAGCTTGATGGAGGTCTAGGGAGGAAACTAAACAAATATATGAATAAATGAATTAATAGACCAAACAAACGGTCAATCTCCCCTAAATGGGCCTTCTAGGAAAGTCAGATTACAGAAGAGGGGACAACACGTGCGGTGGGAAGCCCTTGGATGAGAGAGCATGTAACGTACAGATAGTTATGGACGAGAGGTGAAGAAAAAAGAAGAAGAGACAAAGAGAGAAGGAGAAGAGACAAAGAGAGATGAAGAAGAGAAGGAGAAGAGACAAAGAGATAAGATGAAGAGAAGGAGAAGAGACAAAGAGAGAATGAGAAGAGACAAGGAGAGATGAAGAAGAGAAGGAGAAGAGACAAAGAGATAAGATGAAGAGAAAGAGAAGAGACAAAGAGAGATGAAGAAGAGAAGGAGAAGAGACAAAGAGATAAGATGAAGAGAAGGAGAAGAGACAAAGAGAGATGAAGAAGAGACAGAGAGAGAAGAAGATGGAGAAGGGACAAAGAGAGATGAAGAAGATAAGGAGAAGAGACAGAGAGAAGAAGAAGAAGGAGAAGAGACAAAGAGAGAAGGAGAAGAGACAAAGAGAGATGAAGAAGAGAAGGAGAAGAGACAGAGAGAGAAGAAGCAGAAGGAGAAGAGACAAAGAGAGATGAAGAAGAGAAGGAGAAGAGACAAAGAGAGATGAAGAAGAGAAGGAGAAGAGACAAAGAGATAAGTTGAAGAGAAGGAGAAGAGACAAAAAGAGATGAAGAAGAGAAGGAGAAGAGACAGAGAGAGAAGAAGAAGAAGGAGAAGAGACAAAGAGAGATGAAGAAGAGAAGGAGAAGACACAAAGAGAGATGAGGAAGAGAAGGAGAAGAGACAAAGAGATAAGATGAAGAGAAGGAGAAGAGACAAAGAGAGATGAAGAAGAGAAGGAGAAGAGACAGAGAGAAGAAGAAGAAGGAGAAGAGACAAAGAGAGATGAAGAAGAGAAGGAGAAGAGACAGAGAGATAAGATGAAGAAGAGAAGGAGAAGAGACAGAGAGATGAAGAAGAGACAAAGAGAGAAGAAGAAAAGAAGGAGAAGAGACAAAGAGATAAGATGAAGAGAAGGAGAAGAGACAAAGAGAGAAGAAGAGAAGGAGAAGAGACAAAGAGAGAAGAAGAAGACACAAAGAGAGAGGAATAAGAGACAAAGAGAGACATAGAGAGGAACAAGAAGAGAAGAACAAGATATAAAGAGAGAACAAAAATGGGAAAAGAGACAAAGAGAGGAAGAAGAAGATATAAAGAGATAAGAAGAATAGGAAAAGAGACAAAGAGAGGAAGAAGAAGATATAAAGATTTAAGAAGAATAGGAAAAGGGACAAAGAGAGGAAGAAGAAGAGAAGGACAAGATATAAAGAGATAAGAAGAATGGGAAAAGAGAAGGACAAGATATAAAGAGATGAGAAGAATAGGATAAGAGAAGGACAAGATATAAAGAGATAAGATGAATAGGAAAAGAGAAGGACAAGCTATAAAGAGATAAGAAGAATAGGAAAAGAGAAGGACAGGCTATAAAGAGATAAGAAGAATAGGAAAAGAGAAGGACAAGATATAAAGAGATAAGATGAATAGGAAAAGAGAAGGACAAGATATAAAGAGATAAGATGAATAGGAAAAGACAAGGACAAGATATAAAGAGATAAGATGAATAGGAAAAGAGAAGGACAAGATATAAAGAGATAAGAAGAATAGGATAAGAGAAGGACAAGATATAAAGAGATAAGATGAATAGGAAAAGAGAAGGACAAGATATAAAGAGATAAGATGAATAGGAAAAGAGAAGGACAAGATATAAAGAGATAAGATGAATAGGAAAAGAGAAGGACAAGCTATAAAGAGATAAGAAGAATAGGAAAAGAGACAAAGAGAGGAAGAAGAAAAGGACAAAAGACAAAGTAAGAAGAAGAAGAGAAAGGAGGAAAACAGACAAAGAGAGAAGAAGAAGAGACAAAGAGAATTGAAGAAAAGGAGCAGTTGAAGGACAATAGACAGTTTCGACTCTCTCTGGAACCCTCCCCATTCTCCAAACTCCACCTTTACCCATCACACTGCTCAAATACCATAAAGGGGGTAGTGGTTTATTTGTGCTCCATATAATTTTGTTCAGTTATCTATTTGTTTTTAGTTTCCTCGCTATACCTCCATCAAGCTTAAAACAAATAAATAATACCCTCTAGACCCCCTTTCAAAATATATATATATATTTGTTTTTGTCGGTAGAAATATGGCCGCAGGCCAATTCCTCCTAAATTATAGGCTTGCTATTACTCGCCATGAATAAAAGCGTCACCTAAATGGCACGAAAGACAAAGATATGGGGCGAAAAGTTTTAAAATCGCCAAAGTAATGGGACAATCCTCTTAAAATTTCAAAACAATGATGCAAAGCATGAGGGACAAGGAAGTCCAGAACAACCACACCCCTAACCCATGTCCTTGAGGTCAAAGGACTCGTTCTATTCATCCTCTACATCTACACCAACAATTAGGCCTCCCCCCCCCCCCCGCCCCATCACACACGCCCTTCTCCACTTCCAGTAACCTGTTATCTGTATATTCCCGGGAGTTTCCATAAACTTTTTCTATCTATTCCGTCACAGGCTTCTTCCAAGAATATAACAAAAGAAACAAATACATTATTTATACTGTATATATATATATATATATATATATATTTTCTTTAATACATACGAGGTTGAAAGAAATGGCAATTTCTGCGTTGGAAATTTTATTATTCAAAGTTTCCAGGTCTCTGATGAGTTTTCGCTGGGTGGCAGGAAGTAGATGAAGGAGATGAGCAAAATTCATGGTGGTACAGGGTTACATTAAAGTACATGAAGATACAGGATATACGACGCGTTTCACTGGACAACCAGCATTATCAAGTAAGGAAGGAATGATATAAAAGGTAAACAGGAAGGGTATATATAGAGGGTGGAGGATCAGAGGAGGCGGAAAACAGGGGGCAAAAGTCTGCTATTGGTGGAAGGGTAAACTAGGAGAGAGAAAGGGGGTAACCGCTTCACGCATGCGCACTGGATGCGGGATGGTGGTCAGTAGGTGGGGTCGAAGCTGATTGGCTGCGTGTCGAGGGGCGTGGCCTAAGTTGTGTGGCGCCTGCAGAAGACGAAGCTGAAGGAGGTAGCGCGGGGGGCTGCGTCAAGGGCACCGGGGGGCGTGGAGGGATGTTAGGTCCTGTAGGGTAGTGCCTTTTGGCAGAAGGAAGGATCTGAAGGTCCAGAGTTTGGTTGTTGATGTTGGGATGTAAGGCTTGGATATATAAAGCTTCGAGTATAGGTAATCTCCTTGGGTCACTTTCTTTATCGAGTATGGTGGTGTGTTTCTCTAACTCGTTGCGTGTGAGGTGAGGGTGGTTAGGGGTGAGATAGTGGTCTTTGATGGCTCCAGCCTGAAGGTGAAGAGTTAACCGACGTGAAAGACGAGTCTGCGTCATACCAATATAGGAATGAGGTCCACAGTCCTCATAATTACAGGTATGTTGGTAAATGACGTGATCGTCGGTCATCGGGCTCTTTATCTTGGTGGAGGCTGGTTTGTTGCAGAGAACGAGGTTGGAGGCCTTGGGGGATTTGTAATAAATTATTAATTTGATTTTGTTTTCCGGGTTGGTTGGGTGGACATGCTTGGAGATTATTTCTTTTAAGACGGCCTCGTCATTTTTGTGTTCAGAGGACATGTAATTGCGGTAGAAGATCTTAATTTCATTGGGGGGGTCAATGTTGGGAGGGCTTTGGGTGTACCATTTTTCAAGATGGTGGTTGATGGTGCTGGAGATGTCGGAGTTGGATTATCCGTTATTTACTAAAACTTGGGATAGTCTTTCTAGTTCCTGGTGGGTGTCGGCCCAGGTAGAGCAGTGCGTGAGGGCTCTCCTAATATAGGCGGAGATGGAGGATAGAAGATAACGGCGGGCGCATTCACTATCACCGTTGAGGCATTGTCCTGTGTTAGTTGGTTTAATGTAGACGGTGGTTTTGAACCCATGGTCGTTCAGAGCTACGAGGATGTCGAGGAAGGGGAGTTGTCCATTGTTAGATTTTTCAAAGGTGAAGTTAAGTCCGGAGGAGGTCATGAAGCGACGCTGGAGTTCCTGTAGTTCGTGGAGGTCCTTGATTTGCACGAAGATGTCATCCACGTATCTACAGTAGACGGCGGGTCGTTGGGCAGCTAGGAGCTCTTCCTCGATGGTACCCATGAAAAAGTTCGCAAAAAGAACTCCTAGGGGGCTGCCCATCGCCACACCGTCTATCTGCTTGTACATGTTGCCCCGGGGGCAAAGGAAGGGGGCCGCCTTGGTACATAGCTCCAGTAGTGTTTTCAGGACCGTCTACATTAAACCAACTAACACAGGACAATGCCTCAACGGTGATAGTGAATGCCCCCGCCGTTATCTTCTATCCTCCATCTCCGCCTATGTTAGGAGAGCCCTCACGCACTGCTCTACCTGGGCCGACACCCACCAGGAACTAGAAAGACTATCCCAAGTTTTAGTAAATAACGGATACTCCAACTCCGACATCTCCAGCACCATCAACCACCATCTTGAAAAATGGTACACCCAAAGCCCTCCCAACATTGACCCCCCAATGAAATTAAGATCTTCTACCGCAATTACATGTCCTCTGAACACAAAAATGACGAGGCCGTCTTATAATAAATAATCTCCAAGCATGTCCACCCAACCAACCCGGAAAACAAAATCAAATTAATAATTTATTACAAATCCCCCAAGACCTCCAACCTCGTTCTCCGCAACAAACCAGCCTCCACCAAGATAAAGAGCCCGATGACCGACGATCACGTCATTTACCAACATACCTGTAATTATGAGGACTGTGGACCTCATTCCTATATTGGTATGACGCAGACTCGTCTTTCACGTCGGTTAACTCTTCACCTTCAGGCTGGAGCCATCAAAGACCACTATCTCACCCCTAACCACCCTCACCTCACATGCAACGAGTTAGAGAAACACACCACCATACTCGATAAAGAAAGTGACCCAAGGAGATTACCTATACTCGAAGCTTTATATATCCAAGCCTTACATCCCAACATCAACAACCAAACTCTGGACCTTCAGATCCTTCCTTCTGCCAAAAGGCACTACCCTACAGGACCTAACACCCCTCCTCGCCCCCCGGTGCCCTTGACGCAGCCCCCCGCGCTACCTCCTTCAGCTTCGTCTTTTGCAGGCGCCACACAACTTAGGCCACGCCCCTCGACACGCAGCCAATCAGCTTCGACCCCACCTACTGACCACCATCCCGCATCCAGTGCGCATGCGTGAAGCGGTTACCCCCTTTCTCTCTCCTAGTTTACCCTTCCACCAATAGCAGACTTTTGCCCCCTGTTTTCCGCCTCCTCTGATCCTCCACCCTCTATATATTCCCTTCCTGTTTACCTTTTATATCATTCCTTCCTTACTTGATAATGCTGGTTGTCCAGTGAAACGCGTCGTATATCCTGTATCTTCATGTACTTTAATGTAATCCTGTACCACCATGAATTTTGCTCATCTCCTTCATCTACTTCCTGCCCCCCAGCGAAAACTCATCAGAGACCTGGAAACTTTGAATAATAAAATTTCCAACGCAGAAATTGCCATTTCTTTCAACCTCGTATGTATTAAAGAAAATTTATTACCTGGGTTTACCAACATATATATATATATATATATATATATATATTACATAGGCTACACATTTAGTATATATACAGTACTGTATATTGATGAAAATATCAGGCCATAGAAAAAATAATCAAACCAATATCCAGTTACAGGGAGGATAAGATATAAGATATTTATTATTAATCAAAAGCAATTATTAACAAATACAGTACTGTACAGTCTACGACAGAACTGCTGTCATGGCCTGAGGCAATGTATTAGTTCACTTATCTTTTAATAGATGGCCCTTTAATCGCTTCTAATAAAAGGGGGCGGGGTTAATATAGAGGTTGGAAGGAGGAGGAGTCAAACGCGTGTTACGCAGTTACTGTTACTTGTTCGTTCGTCGAGGGGAATCCACGCAATGCGAGCTAAGCTCATTATTATTGTGTGTGTGTGTGTGTGTGTGTGTGTGTTCTAGAACAGCACGCAGAATAAGTTTATTTTAACATAACACACAGGCTATATTATGAGATTAGCTCATGCCGGATCACACATAAGTAACACACATCAGGTGTTGCGTTATTTATGGAATTTAATATACAGACAATCAAATTTATATCCTTCGCACTTCCCATTCCCCCACCTCCCCCTCTCCCTTTCACCCCAACTCTCCTTCTTCACCAGCTTTTTCTCCCCTCCCTCCCACCTCTCTCTCTCTCGCTCTCTCTCTCTCTCTCTCTCTCTCTCTCTCTCTCTCTCTCTCTCTCTCTAAACGTAAATGATACCCTCTAAAATACGCAGATTAATACTATGCGATTGTTTTGAATTTACATCTATATTATTAAATCAGTTCGTGTGTCTGTTTGTCTGTGCGTTCTTAATAGGCGGCCTCAGTTTTGGACCTGGGGAGCTGAAACTTTGCATGTGGGTGTCAATTGACCTGGGTCAGGTCATAGAGGAGGCGAGGCCACGATCGGAGGTCGTTTCGAGGCCGAAATTGAAAAAAAAAAAAAAAAAAATCCGTTTAGGGCAGAAGGAGGCCTCTGATCGAAAAGGTGTATGGAACGAAAGTTGTTCGCAGCACCCCAAAATGGGGGTATGGATGAAGTCAGATCCCAAATCGGATGTCATTTAGCGGCCGAAATCGAGGTCGCCGTTTAATGAGGCACAGGGAGGCTGAGGCCGGTGATTATGGTAGTAGTAGTATTGTGATGATTGTGGTAGTAGTCATTGATGATGGTGATTATGGTAGTAGTAGTGGTGGTAGTAGTGATGGTGATTATGGTGGTACAGTATTATTACGCGGGCAACGCCGGGTACCCCTGCTAGTTCAACTTATTCCTTAAGCCAACACAAATAACTTGAATTCTAAGTGTTATTGTTACACTTAATATATATACAAACAAAATTATAGAAGTGTTCTTCGGGAATCGTAGCTTATGTAATAATAGGATAACTAGCGAGACAGCGAGCAATAGGTGTTGTTC
The DNA here is from genome assembly GCA_032716605.1 of Paralithodes platypus. NCBI lineage: Eukaryota > Metazoa > Arthropoda > Malacostraca > Decapoda > Lithodidae > Paralithodes > Paralithodes platypus. The sequence continues at coordinate 6,959,230 of CM064549.1, read as the reverse complement.
GCTGCCTCGCTAGTTATCCTATTCCTAATCAATATATGTTTGTTATTTGTTCATCCCTAACATTTATTATGTATAGTAGCAGGGGTACCCGGCGTTGCCCGGGTAATAATACTGTACCGCCATAATCACCATCACTACTACCACCACTACTACTACCATAATCACCATCATCAATCACTACTACCACAATCATCACAATACTACTACTACTATAATCACCGGCCTCGACCTCCCTGCGCCTCATTAAACGGCGACCTCGATTTCGGCCGCTAAATGACCTCCGATTTTGGATCTGACTTCATCAGTACCCCCATTTTGGGGGGCTGCGAACAACTTTCGTTTCCTACACCTTTTCGATCGGAGGCCTCCTTCTGCCCCAAACGGCAATTTTTTTTTATTTTTTTTTTTCAATTTCGGCCTCGAAACGACCTCCGATCGTGGCCTCGCCCCCTCTATGACCTGACCCAGGTCAATTGACACCCACATGCAAAGTTTCAGCTCCCCAGGTCCAAAACTGCGGCCGCCTATAAAGAACGCACAGACAAACAGACACACGAACTGATTTAATAATATAGATATATATATAGGCTATATATATATATACAGTATATATAGAAAGATAGAATGTGCGTATACTGTATGTGTTTACTTCAATACTATGTTATGAGGTTATAATAGACATACGAGGTTATATCGTAGGTTACATGAAGGATTATTATATCTACTGGTCACTCCCTCACTGCGTCACATCCTGTTACTGACAAAGGATATGGAGACTAGTTCTAACTGCTAACTGGGTTATATGATATTGATTTAACCTCTTTCTGGTTTCTAGAATCAGTTACGTTATTCAGTTAACATTTATGGAATCGTGTGTTTGTACTCAGTTATCGTTTTCCATTATTGTATTGGTTCGAATTGCCTTTTCAATCAGATGGAACCAATATGTATTTGTATAGCTACCTTCACATTATAGTCCATTCATTATACAGTAGGTGGGCCATAAATCAAGACCAATAACCTCTGCAACTCAAAAAGGGCTTGAACAAATGGGCTGTAAATTCCCACACCTATTTCCTGACTGACCCTTCCTAAACGGTAGAAATATTAGTTCGATTACTTTAGTCGTTTACGAGTTATAGAGGTTAGTGGTCAAGATTTTAGGCCTACTTACAATGACTGGATTATAGTAAGAGAGAGAGAGAGCGAGGGGGGTGGGGGCATGTCAAAGGTAATGGTTATTTACGAGAGTCACGTTTTCCTGAATATACTATAGTTATTGTCCTATGAAACTATAATGATACAACAAGTACACTGTGTAAGTGAATCACGGGAGCTCCAGGTTTTTATTATCACACATATACTGTATATCCGCTTCCTCTACACTCACAAACACCCACGCTTTAGTAGCCTATACGAGTTCTCCAAGTCGGCCGATCGTCTTTACATCCAAATGATAAATAAAACACAAGGTCATTATTTATCATATGGTTAAAATCAGCAAAGATTATCAGGTTTCAGATTTATAATAATGTATGCGAGAACTTGAGAACGCCTCTATCTAATTTTATCTATATTACTAGCAGGGGTACCCGGCGTTGCCCGGGTACTACCACCACTAATACTACCATAATCACCATCATCAATCACTACTACCACAATCATCACAATACTACTACTACCATAGTCACCGGCCTCGACCTCCCTGTGCCTCATTAAACGGCGACCTCGATTTCGGCCGCTAAATGACCTCTAATTTTGGATCTGACCTCATCCGTACCCCCATGTTGGGAGGCTGCGAACAACTTTCGTTTCATACAACTTTTCGATCGGATGCCTCCTTCTGCCCCAAACGGCAATTTTTTTCATTTTTTTTTCAATTTCGGCCTCGAAACGACCTCCGATCGTGGCCTCGCCCCCTCTATGACCTGACCCCGGTCAATTGACACCCACATGCAGAGGTTTCAGCTCCCCAGGTCCAAAACTGCGGCCGCCTATTAAGAACGCACAGACAAACAGACAAACAGACACACAAACTTATTTAATAATAGTTAATACATATACTTATGACCTCCACAATTTGTAATGCTAAGGGAGACGGCGCTTCAACCTCTCTCCTCCATCCCAAGGTTAAGAGATACAACAGGTTGGAGCATGGGGTCACTCAAACTCGTACCCGCTCGCGCATGACGTCACAAGGAAGGAAGGGTCAGAGGTCACTCGACTGTATACACTTCATTCTCAAAGGAGCAGCCGAGCCAGCACTATCCTCCGTTTTCTTTGACTTCATACCGTGATGCTATAACTACTGTATAATGTCGTGTGAAAGTGTAGCTCTTCTATTTTAACTAAACAAAATGCCTATGTATTGTCAAGTTGCTGGATGCAAGTCGATATTTATCAAAGGAAGTAACATAGCATTCCATAAATTTCCCAAAGATGAAACACTGCGGTCAAAATGGAGTAATCTAAGTGGGAAAAAAGGCTGTAATATTTCACCAATAGCAAGGATCTGCACTAAACATTTTGAATCCTCAGCTTTCGAAAGATACTTGAAATACGAACTGCTTGGACTACCAGTACCTTACAGCCAAATAAGATTCAAACCTGGAGCATTACCAACTCTGCATTTGCCTGCCCAGGCTGCCTCTGAAAGCGAGTCCAAGAGAGGCCGAAAGCGAGTTCGAGATGACGACGACACCAAAGTGACTGAGCAACAAACAAACCGTGATGCAAGTGACCAAAATAATCTACAAGATGATGCAACCATGAACACCGACGCACCATTGAAAGACATAGGTGAGTTTATACCTGTGCTATATATATATATATATATATATATATATATATATATATATATATATATGAGAACATAAGAAATGGGAGTCTGCAGAGAGCAGATTGGCTCACACAAGGCAGATGCCTTTCATACCAAACCTATCTCGTCCTATATGTGCTTATATAATGTTATCTTGAAGCCCACACTGTCCTTACATCTAGAAGTATTTGTATGTATGTGTGTATACCGCTATATAAAAGGTTCAGATTATGCTGTTCAAATTTGATGTCCTCATTACAGAATGGACATAGTTTATTTGGAGTCAGTAGGCTACAACGAAGAATGACCAAAATTATCCATAATATTATATATCTTCCATAAATAGAAAGGTTGAATAAATTAGGCTTGCACTCGTTACAGAGGCCCATCTCGTCCACATGCCTATCTAATTTGATCTTAAAGCTCTCTATCATTCTTGATCTCACTATAGCACTTGGTAACCTATTCCACATATCTACAACTCTGTTACCAAACTAATATTTGCATATATCTTTTCTGAAACGAAATGTATCTAATTTGAAAACATTTGTTGGAGTTCTTTCGCTATCACTGAGCTTTAGTACATTGTTCATGTCCCCTCTATTAATCCCACTACGTGACTAACCCCCTTGAACACTTCTATCAAATCCCCTCTAACTATGCGTCTTTTTAACTAATGAACATAAGAACATAAGAAAATGGGAGTCTGCAAAACGCCGATCGGCCCACACAAGGCAGATCCCTGTCACACCCAACCCCAATTACCTAAGAACATAAGATCAGGGGAAACTGCATATGGCCATGCGGCCCACATGAGGCAGCTCCCATTCACACCCAGCCCATATCAGCCATATGGGAGCCTAATGTAAGCCTAATTTCTTCAACCTTGCTTCATCTGGAAGATTTCTAATACTATGGATTATTTTTGTCATTCTACGTTGTACTCTCTCCAAGGAATCATTCTGTAATTAAAATTTAACAGCATATATAAGAGTTTGGCTGTAACAAAGGAAAGAGATGATCTTCTGGCTGAAAAATCGGAATGGGAACAAGAAAAAACATCTCTGAAACAACAGATAGAAAATGTTAGGAATAGTCTATGCGCTTATTTTTCCAGTAGTCAAATACATTCTATTTTAACAGGCAAACCAGTTAGTCACTGGCAAGAAGACGACATCAGCAGAGCAATCACTTTACGTAGCCTGAGCACAAAAACCTATAGGTATTTAAGGGAAAAGATTAAGTTTCCACTACCATACATAAGTACCCTAAATCGATGGATTGCAAAAGTTAGTGTGGAACCAGGAATACTGTCATCAATTATTAAAGTTTTACAATACAAATCCACGTCAATGACAGATTTTGAGCGACTGTGTGTATTGTCATTTGATGAGACAACTATAGCTCACGAATGGACTTATGATAAAGCAACTGACACACTTTATGCACCCAAAAACAGAGTACAATGTGCGATGATAAGAGGATTGACGAGCCTTTGGAAACAACTCATATATTATGATTTTGACACAAGCATGACCATGGACATTCTGTTTGAAATTATTTCTAAGGTAGAAGCAGTTGGATTTTTGGTAGTTGCTATGGTCAGTGACTTAGGACCAACAAACCTGAGGCTATGGAAAACATTAGGTATCAATGTAGACAAACCATTCTTTACAAATCCAGCTGCTTCTAACAGGAATATATATGTTTTTGCAGATGCCCGCCATTTAATCAAACTAATTAGGAACAATTTCCTTGACTCAGGTTTTCAGTTAGATGACGACAAAGAAAAGAATGTCAACAGTGAATGTGTCCGAGAACTGATAAATATGAGTAAACTGGACCTAAAAGCAACCTATCATTTGTGTTTCAATCATATATATGTGAGAGGGGTGAAGCGCATGAATGTTCGCCTTGCGGCGCAATTGCTGTCAGAAAAAACCGCAAAAGCATTAATGTATTTTGGAGAACAGGGATTACTGCTGAACAAAGACTGGAAGAATACAAGTATGTATATTGCATTGGTTGATTCTTGGTTCGATTTATTTAATTCCCGAAATCCAACAGATAAAAAACTGTCACGAGCGGCATATGGGCTGCAGTTACCCAATCAAAACAAAATACTGAATGAAATGCTTAACACCACAAAGTCAATGCGAGTCAAAGGTAGGGGTAGCTTGTATCAATTTCAAAAAGGAATTATTGTATCGTGCCAGTCTTTGCTCGGTTTATATGAGATGCTAAAAGAAAAATATAACATCTCCTATATAATGACATATCGGTTGAATCAAGATGTATTGGAACATTTTTGTTGGTGTCTTAGGCAAATAGGAGCTTCAAACCACCAGCATCCATCACCTGTACAAGTTAAGTATCGAATCAAATCATACCTGCTTGGGAAGAACATAAAGTTGGTAGGAAACAATTATAACAAACAAAATGATTCAAGCATATCCGAAGCTGTTTTTTCTCAAACAGAACCATCACAGTCGGCAACTGACACAACAGAAAACCTTGAACATGAACTCCTGTTGTCAGCAGTATTATTTTCTAGCTATGAAGGAAATGCATGCGACTCCAGTGACTATGATACTGAAATTCCAGTTGGTATGTCAAGTACAAATTTTTTTGTAAGATGCCGAATGTTTTTTAGAATACGGATTTTAAACAGAAATATTAATGCTAATGATCCTAGAAAAAACTAAATCTAAAATGTCTAAACTAATAAAATCAGTGTGAAATCCTAGTGTTTATGTAATCCTTATCCCTCTTTATGCAAGCTAATTATATTATAAGAATAAAAAAATAGAACAATAACCAAGCAAAATGAAGATACCGGGTATAATAAAAATACCGGTACTAATATTAATTAACATGTTTGACATGTCTAGTGGCAGCACTTTGGCTGGCAGGCAAGCGTTTTTCTATCTTTCTTTCTCTCGCCCCACCTTCTGACGTCAACAGGCTGCGCGTGCGCCAACCTGTTGTATCTCTTAACCTTGCTCTATCCATCACATGCACCAACCCACCCGCACCAACACTAACACAGGATACAAAACACACACACACACACACTCGCACCCGATAACATAAAACGCACATCACACACATACAACGTAATGGGCACATATCACTCACACATGATAACATAAAACGCACACACACACACACACACACACACTGGTCCAGGCAAACTAGAAAAGGTATTAGCATTATTGAGGAAATGTTGCTGTCTTCAGTGCGTGCCATGACCATCCTGAGCCTTACGACGTATACAGACTAATAACACACATAACAAAGCCAATACAACAACTTCGTCTCTCTCCAACACCCCTTCTCCTATCTCTACACTCTTCAGAAAATAGGAAAAGTAGAAAGTAGCTACGAGGTGCGGTTGTAAAGGCTTATCCTTCAATACCTTCACCCGACCTGACCCCATCCGGGGTTAGCTGGTCCACAAGGGTGTGTGACATGAACCCAATAGAGAATTTAAGAACATAAGAACATAAGAAAATGGGAGTCTGCAGAAAGCCGATTGGCCTAAGCAAGGCAGATCCCTGTCCCACACAACCCCAAATCAATTACAAAGCCCAATTATAGGCTCAACACTCTAATACCCTGAGGATCATCTTACCAAAACGGTTAGAGATTAACGCAGGATTATGGGGGTCTGCAGAGCGCTGATTGGCCCAACCCGGCTGATCCCCCTTCACACCCAACCCTTCTCGTCCATATGCTTATCCAATTTTATCTTAAAGCTCCCTACAGTTTTAGATCCCACTATAGCACTTGGTAGTCCATTCCACCCATCTACAACTCTGTTACCAAACCAATATTTGCCTATATCTTTTCTGAAACGAAATTTATCTAATTTGAAACCATTGGTACGAGTTCTTTCGCTATCACTGAGCTTTAGTACATTTGTCATGTCCCCTTTGTTAATCCCACTAACCCACTTGAACACCTCTATCATATCCCCTCTAACTCTGCGTCTCTCTAACGAATGTAAACCTAATTTCTTCAACCTTTCTTCATACGGAAGATTTCTAATATTATGGATCATTTTTGTCATTCTACGCTGTACTCTCTCCAATGAATCTATGTCCATTCTGTAATAAGGACACCAAAATTGGAGAGCATAATCCATATGGGATCTCACTAATGACAAGTAAAGTTTTAAGATAACATCAGCAGTTCTGTTACTCACACTCCTAGAGATGAACCCGAGAATCCTGTTTGCCTTATTACGAACGCCTATACACTGTTTTCTAGGCTTCAAATCATTGCTAACAAACACACCTAGATCTTTCTCGCAGTCTGAATTTTCTAATTCTAAATTAGCTAGTTTATATTTAAAATTTGTTTGCATCTTCCCTATCTTTAATACCTTGCATTTGTCAATGTTAAACTTCATCTGCCAATTTACTGACCATTCATGTAAGGTATCTAGATCCCTTTGGAGGCACTCTATATCGCTATCTGAATCAATTGATCTCCCCATTTTAGTATCGTCTGCGAATTTACTTATCCTACTAGTTATACCTAAATCTAGGTCATTTATGTATATAAGAAACAACAGGGGACCTAATACCGATCCCTGGGGGACACCACTTTTGACTGCTCCCCACTCTGACTTGGTACCATTTATGCTGACTCTCTGTTTCCTACCAATTAGCCATGACCTAATCCATCCCAACAACGCCCCACCTATTCCATGTGCCTCAACCTTTCTCATCAATCTCTCATGAGGGACTCTGTCGAAAGCTTTACTGAAATCTAAATATAAAAGAAATAGGTCTTAGGTGACCTATAATAGGTCACAAAAGGTCTTAATATTGACAACTAAATGGGGTGATAGGTCTTAAAATCGACAAACTAATGGGCCAAACGTCTTAAAATCTCAAAACTAATGGGGATAAGCATGAGGAAGGAAGGGGACCAATACAACTGGCCCATCTCCCCTTAATAATCCAGAAGGGTTGATAGCCTCTGAGGTCCTATTTAAACTAACTAACTATAGAACAAATGAGCTGTACATTTCCACACTGATTTCCTGGCTGACCCTTCCTAAATGGTAGAAATATTAGCTTGGTTACTCTAGTCGTTTATGAGTTATAGAGGGTAGATATTTGGCCTACCTATGACCCATTCAATACTGGTGATGTCTATTTCATCCTATTCTGGACACTATTAGACTATTTTATTCAGCTTAGGAAGGCTCTGTGGTAGCTCAAAAGATTAGATAAGATAGTATGTAGACATTTAATTGTTAGAAGTCGTTCCCAAGCTGAAAAAGTCATCTAATAGTTGCTTGAATATAATGCCAAGGAGGTCACCAGTACTGCATGGGTTATAAGTAGGCCAGGTATCTTCACCACTAACCACAATAACTCATAGGCGACTAGAGTAATCGAGCTAATATTTCTACAACTTAGGAAGGGTCAGCCAGGGAACAGGTGTGGAAATTTACAGCCCTTTTGTTCAAGCCCTCTTTGAGTTACAGAGAATAAAGTTCGGAATTTATGGCCTACGTATAATGAATGGTCTATAATTAATCACTATAATTAGCCAAGATATATTTACCCCTAACTTATAGCTAACCTAGAACACAGCCTGTAGTATATTCACTATGATTGGTCCAGATATATTTAAGGGTGTGTGTTATTTATTTATTTATCGTTGTTTGTATTATAATAATTTAAACTTTCCTCCCTAGACCTCCATCAAGCTTCCTCCTAACTTACAGGCTCGCTATCGCTTACCAGGAAGAAAATCGACTCCTGAATTGAAAGAAAGATTTTAAAATTAATAAAGAAACCGGGCGAGATGTCTTAAAATCGCCAAACTTATGGGGAGAACGTCATAAACCTCAAAACTAATTTGCTAAACAAAAGGGAGAAGGGGATCCACAAAAAGCCACTACCTCCCCCTTAATATTTCCTTTCCTTTTCATAGAGGTGCCGAATCAGCGACACAGGGCCCCATGTTCGGGTTGGTGCCGGGTCGTGTGTCGGGCGTTCAGCGGGTGGAGTGCCAGGGAGAGGAGGAGAACCTACAGCAGTGCCACCTGGAACCCGGCACCCAGCAAGACTTGGAGAGAACGGTTGTGGGTTAGTTGTTGTTGTTGTTGTCGTTCCCTAAGCTGCCTGACCGAATAGCCCCGAGTCCCTAAGGAAAGGCATGGCTATGGTCGGGCTTTCCCACAGGGCTCTCAAGGAGTGTAGATTATGTTGTTGGCGTAAGTAATTGTGTGAAATGCAGTTTTCTACAGTGCGTTTAATGGTATGGGGTGCTGTGTTACATCCCGGGCAGGTGCCGTCGACAGAGTCATCCAGTCTCTTCTGATAATTCAAAAGAGCAGGATGGATCCCACATCTCAACCTGGCTAGGTGGACTCTGTCCTCGTGAAGAAGGGAGGATTCAGAAGGATGGATTTTGGGAGGTCGTGCTTGCAGCTGCGTGTTGTCTATGAGTGATTGGATGGAACGGTGATAGATATGAGTATGGATGTGTTTCTGGAAGCTGGTTTGGGGTGGGCACAGAGGGAGAGATGACAGTATTTGTGAATGATATCGTGTGCTGGGTGTTGATTTGATATTTCTTGGTGTCTGTGGGTGTGTTGCCATGTAGTGTAGTGGGTGGTGTTGGTTTGTGGAGGCTGCAGCGAGGAATTGAGTGCCTCTCTTGTCCAGATCGTCTTTGACTTTGAGGACTTTGGTTTCTTGATGTAGGTGATTTGTAGGTGTAGTAGCTGTGCAGCCTGCGATGAGTTTTAGGGCTTTATTTTGAATAGTCTGCAAGGTCTTGTGATTTGTTTCAGCTAGGTTAGAAGCCCAGGCAGGGCTTGCATATTCCATCACTGATCTTATGTATTGTTTGTAAACTGTGGTGGTGGTTTCTTTGTTGTGTCCAAATTTTGTGTGGGGAAGTGACCTGAGGGCGTTAAGTCTGGGTGTCAGATTATTTTTTATGTGTGTGGTATGTTGTTTGAATGTCATTAGGGTATCATATGTTACTCTTAGGATTTTGGGTGAGTGTGTGTGTGTTAGGGGGGTGTTGTTTATGGCGAGGTGCGGGGTGTATTTGTGTTTGGCTGCCCAGCTTGTGAGGAGGGTTGCGGTGGATTTGGCTGGGGCCAGCTTGAGTCTGTTTGTAGTGCACCAGTCATATAGTGTGCAGTGTGGCCACAAAGGAATCGCCTCCATATTCCAAGGCACATTTGTTTCTCTAGCTTGTTTTCGAGGGACGATTACTAACCCAATGGGTGATCTCGCACACACGAATATTGAGTTACTCTTATAACAAGTGACTTAAAATGAGGCACAGATACTTTTTGATGTGTGATTGTGAGCTAGAGAGAGACAGAGCAAACATCACTAAACCACAAACTTTATTCTTCAGGCGTGCGATGCGTCAAGAACTGGGTGTCTTCCTGCCAGGCCGGCTGGACTCGGTGGGGCTCCAAGTGTTACCGTCTCTCCACCTCCTCCCTGTTTACCTACATGGAGGCCAGGGAACAGTGTACCAACATGGCTGCCAGACTGCTCTCTCTCAGATCACAGGTTAAGTTAACCCTTTGGTTGCGTCTGATTCTCTAGGTAAGAGTATGCCTTAGTAGCAATTTTCCCGCTAATTCCGCTCAATAAATGTCACCCTAGCACCATATCTGTAGCCCTGAGCGAATTGGAGCAAGCTTCAATGAAAATATTAGGTTAAATTCTCTCTATAACAGTCACCATACCCTCCCTACAGATTCACACTACTGAGGAAAATCGATCAATACTTTGCTGGTTTCGTCGCTGACTAACCGACCACCCGACCACCCGTATTACACTCGCGAGCAAAAGATATAAATGTTTTGTTCACTTCCACTCGCAATAACTCAATGATATTTACCGTTATTGATATAATGTCTTGTGTTTACAAGACAGTATGAGTTATTGAAATGAAGATGAAATGCTCCTCCTCATTTGGTTTAAATATTCAGGTTGATATAGTTGGCTATGATTATTTTCAAGAGGATGTTTATGTGGATGGTGATTTTATTATTATTGACATTACAGGAGGAGAATGACTTTATATCAGAGCTAGTTGGCCTGGCGCTGGGAGAGACGGAGGGGTTTCACACGGGCGGGGCCCGGATACAGTTCTTCGGGGAGACGCTGTGCCTCTGGCAGAATAATAACAGTACCCACACCACGCCACCTACGTCACATTTGGAATATAGTAACTGGTGGACGGGTAAGTTATTATTGTCTATCTCTCTATCTATTGCTGGATGCTTTACTCCCCTTTATGATGGTGGCCATGCAAAAAACGCCCCCAAGCAGACCTGTTCCCAGTCAGGAAGACAACCCGTGCCAGTTTATTCAAGGACTTACAGAATTGACCACTCAACTTAGGGTCCGTCTGAACCCGAGGCCCTCTATGTATCTTTTTAGCCTATTGTTTCAACAGTGGTGAGTAGAAAGTCCATCCACCCTTAGATGAGAAGTAAGTATTTGTATAAGGCTTACTTTCCAAAACAGGCTGCCAACCAAGTCTGACAAGTCCCACCCACCCTGATTATTTAAGGCTGTCTCCCCTGGATGGGTTTCCAATCAAGGCTGAAGAGTCCCGTCCTTTACAATTATTATTGTAATTGTCTCAATTATTTCGATGTTAACTTTACCACTAGACTATTTCATCAAGTAGACCATTTTAATAAGTAGACCATTTCAACAAGTAGACCATTTTAATAAGTATACCATTTCAACCAGTAGACCATTTTCAACAAGTATACCCTTTTAATAAGTAGACTATTTCAAACAGTAGACCATTTTAATAAGTAGACTATTTCAACCAGTAGACCATTTCAACAAGTAGACCATTTTAACAAATAAACCATTTTAACCATTAGATCGTTTCAACCTGTCGAGGTTTACATAATTACGTATTGGGAAATGTTTACTTTTCAATTATCTTAGACTGAGATGCAATTGGTGGCTTCATGAAGGTGGGTTTCCCTTGGATTGCAGATGCTTTCAAAATTTTCCCTGTGCAAAATGTATAAACTTGATTTTAGGAAGTTGTTTTTCCATAGGTATTCAAATATAGAATAATAAGACATCAAATAAATCAGGGAAAGATGATAGCAACCTAAAAATACTCATTTTTGTAGCTAGGTTTTCAGCGAACAATTGATTTTGACTGTACATCTCGGTGGAATTGAAAATGATTAAGTCTTAATAAACATTCGTCCTGATATCCTCTCTAAGGCTGGAACATAACGAGTCGGCACGGAAACGGTGGGGCTGGAGTGAACGGGCCCAACACAGTGGAGGTGGCCGAAGGAGGCGCTGTAGGAGGAGGAACCTCAAACAAGTGTATCGTGCTCAAGGACACCTTCCCCGTGGACCCCAGCAGTGACGAACAGGAGGGTATCCGATCCACTGCCCCGGCCCGGCCGAGTATATCTTTTGGCAGGTATAGTGGTGAAAATAATGTAATTTAAGGAACCTATAGCCGTTTCTTTTAAGTTAGCGAAACATTGACCCATCCCCATCTTAAGGGAGGATTTTAGTTTGTTCTCTAGACCTCTATCAAGCTTAAAAAAACACTCCTAAGACCCTTCTAGATAAATTTGTACATTTTTCGATAGAATAATATCCTGGCCGAAGGCCGATTCTTCCAAAATTATAGGCTCGCTGACGCTTGCCAGGATAAATTGACACCTAAATGGCAGGAAAGTCTTACAATTGAGAAAGAATGGGGCGAAAAATCATAAAATTGCCAAACTAAAAGGGTGAACGTCTTAAAATCTTAAAACTGATGGGGCTAAGCATGAGAGGAGAAGGGGTCTAGAAGAACGACATACCTCCCCTTAAGTGTTCCTCCTCATATTTTTTTTTTTTGTTTTTTTTGTTTTCTATATTCCAACTACTCCCTCTCGGGCATAGGTTGAGAGCCTGTACATTCCACCGCTCAACACGGTGAAGCCCGTGAGGTCTTGTTCCAGTCTGGGGAGTGAGACATGTGAAGCAACCATCATGGCTCGAAGCAGCTCCATCTCTGAAGCGGCCGGTTGCTTCGCTCAAGTGCTTCACCGTCTCACCCTCCAGACTCAGACCCTCACTCTCAGAACGCTACCTATTGAGCAGTGAACTCACTAGGCATTGTCCCCCTGTAACATATTTTGAATATGGGAATATTCATACAGTGTTATTTAATCAGGGAACAATGAGGGTTTTTTTTGGCATTTCGGTGGGCTTTGTGGTAATGCACTGATACTAGTTACAGCACAAATTCAATCCCAATAATATCTTCCCATTGATATATCGGGATTTGAACCCGGGTCCATTGGATTACCAATCCAGTGGCATGACCACTCCACCACACCTCCCCTATGGTGTTTATACCCATTCAGGTATAGCGGTGGTGTGCAGATCATAACCGGAGTTTATTCTCGCTTATATCCTGTCGTTATAGGTACAGTCGGCCAAAACAAAAAAATAAATATATACAAAAATAAAGCCGGTATCACACGAGAGCTTTTATAGTCAACATTCGATAATCAAACATTTTCTGGCAACATTTCTGAAATTGTTTGCACTGGTATCGGACACTAGTATGATGGTAGATGAATTTAAGTAACCAAAATAGTTTAAATGGTGACTTCATAAGCTGCCAGACCAGTGTTGAGGATAAATGTTGAGGACAAAAGCGCTCGTGTGATACCGGCTTTAAGTAATGTCACGGCACCAACTACATTTCGATCAATAATTGGTATCAGCACTATCTAAGCATTAAGTGATCGTTTCGAGAGAGATATACAACCATATGTCTATCTTTACACCCTATTCAACATCTGACAGACATTAATACAGCATACAGCGAGCAAGACGTAAAGACAGCGGAGACACAACTTGGGAAACTGTACGCCAGACATCGCAACCCCAGCCTCTCATAACTCAATAAGGACTTCAGTAATCGAGCTATTAAAGAGTCAGCCAGGGAATATGTAGGAGATTTGCAGCCTATTTGTTCTAGCCTCTTTTGAGTTAAGGAGGTTAGGGGTTAGTATTTTTGGCTTACTTATACTGAATGAACTATAGGCTCTGAATGATGCCAAGTACAAGATTATTTAAAGTTTGAATATCTGAACAAATACATCACAATAACGGGATCAGGGTAGGGGCGGGAGAGTTTCTGTTGTTAACCCATACAGTACCAGGGACGTCCTTGTCATCACATTCTTGCAACTATTAGACGATTGTATTCAGCTTAGGAAGGACCTTTAGCAATCATAAGACTTCAAACTATCTCAACCAACTCTTTTAACTACCACACATCCTTCCTAAGCTGCATAATATCGTCTAAATATAGCTAGAATAAAATATAACACACGTCGCTGGTACTCAAAGGGTTAAGGGGATATTTCCACTTGAGGGACTTTTTTCTTGACCCCTTTCTCCATCATGTCTAGCCCCATTGCTCCTGAAATTTTAAGATGTTTGCCCCATTAGTTTGGTGATTTTAAGAATTTCCACCCCATTCTGTCAATTTTAAGACCTTTCGTGCCATTTAGGTGTCGATTTTATCCTGGCGAGTGATAGCGAGCCTGTAATTTAAGAGTAACCGGCCTTCGGCCGGGAAATTTTTCTACCGAAAAATGTACAAATTTATCTTGAAAGGGGTTCGAGGGGGTGAAATTTTAAGATTGCTGGAGGAGTAGGAAACAAACTAAACATCTCCCCTTAAGGTATTGTTACGCTGGCCAGCTTGCCAGAAGGTACTCGTAACTCGATAGCGCTCGCCAGGGCAGTGAAATGGGCTATAATAATCGTAGAACGATGTTCTTTCTTTCTTAGTGTTCATGTTGTCACAGACAGATCAGTGGTGGTCTTTATTCTTGTCTGTGACACTTGGAAGTATTTTATATCATTGATAGAGTATAAAATATGTAGAGTGAATTGCAAGGAGAGAGAACGAGAAGGAGCAGCGAGGTGGTAGTGTGTGCGTGTGTATGTTTTTTTTTTTTTTTTTTTTTTTTTTAAGAGACAATGAACGGAGAAAGGAAAAACACAGATACAACAAAAAGGTCCATGTGCCTAAAGGCATCCTCCATGCATAAAATGTTTGTAACAACTGGATTTAAACATTTGTAGATTGTAAGTTTGTGGAAAGCAATTCGAGGGAAGTGAATTCCAAAGAGTAGTAGTTCTAGGGATAAATTAATTTTGATAAGCAGAAGTTCTGCATTGTGGAGGAGAAAGTGTAAATTCATGGGCGCTCTCAGCTGCCCTAGTTCTACGGGGAAATATGTGGAGAGGCGGCACAATTGAAGCAAGTTCCTCGGAACAATTGCTGTGAAAATATCTGTAGAATAATGCAAGGGATGCAACGTTTCTTCGTATGGATAATGTAGGAAGGTCCTGTGTGATTGCAGGGTTATTGATTAATCTAATAGCTTTATTTTGAATTTTGTCCAACTGCCTCAATGCAACCACTCCACTTCCACTCCACAGAGGTGAACAGTAATCCATCTGAGAACGCACATGACTTTTATATATTACGGCCAACTGCTCGTCAGTGAAGAATTCTCGAACTCTGTACAGGAGTCCCAGTTTTTTAGAGGCATTCTTAGCAATGCTTCTAACATAATGTGTCCAGCTCAAGTTAGTTACACCGAGAATGTCAATACTAGGGGAAGTGGGAATATTTACATCATTAACAAATATATGGGAGTCAGTGAGATTCTGTCGGTTAGAAAATTTAATGTACTTGGTTTTCTGTGCATTAAAGGAAACTAGATTCTTTTGTCCCCATTCTTCAATTCTAGAAAGGTCCTGGTTCAGAGAAATTGCAGTGCTTATTTTTGAATTTATAAGATCGGGTTGGGTGAAAGAATTGGTAAATGTGAAGGAACTGTGGAGTGTTGAGTCATCTGCGTAGGAATGTATTGGATTATGAGTGGTAGATATGAGTTCATTGACATGAATGAAGAACAGAGTTGGGGCCAAAACTGATCCCTGGGGAACACCAGCATTTATTGAGTGAAATTGAGAATAAAGGCCATCTACCATTACACATATTGTTCTGTTATGAAGATAAGAAGAAATTAGTGGAACTAATGATGCAAGGCCGTAGTGTGATATCTTCGACAATAAGGATTGATGCCAGACTCTATCAAATGCCTTTGATATATCCAGTGCTATTGTATGTGTTTCACCATGTTGGTCTGTAGCTTGGTTGATTTGATGCGTAAGAAGGCAAAGAATGTCTGCAGTTGATCGACATCGTCTAAAACCATATTGCCTATCACTGATTAATTTATTATTCTCAAGATGCTTAATTATGTGATTATTTAATATAATTTCAAAGATTTTACCAAGAGTGGAAGTTATAGCTATTGGTCTGTAGTTTGATGGATCTGAAGAGGCACCTTTTTTAGGAACTGGATGGATGTTTGCTTCTTTCCAGGGTACTGGGAAGCATGAGGTATGAGTACATAGACGGAACAATTTTGCCAATACAGGAGCGAGCACCAAGGAGCAATTCTTAAGTACTATTGGAGGAATTTTATCTGGACCAGGAGCCTTATCTACTGAGAGATTCTGCAAAATAGTTTTGACATGTCTGGTGTGGATCTTAAGTGAGGGAATTACAGGCGAATTAAAATTAAGTACAGGGACATCTTGATTTATTTCATCTAAGGTTGAGTTGGTGGAGAAAATATCCGCAAGAAGTTTAGCTTTACCTCGTGGGTCACTTACAAGATTGCCAGTCGGAGATTTTAATGGTGGAATGGATGAAGCAGTTGTGAAGTTGGAGTTGAATGAGTTAAGAGTAGACCAAAATATTTTGTTATCATTTGGATTATTTAGAAGTTTATTTGCCTGCTTGTAGAGAAAGTTTGATTTAGTTAGGTTTAATACAGTTTTGGCATGATTTCTGATGTTTCTAATGTAATTAAAGGCTTCATGTGTTTTTGATCTTGTGTATGCATTGTAGGCTATTGCTTTTTGTTCAGTTACTCTAGCACAATTATGGTCAAACCATTTAGGTGAATTAGATCTTTTAATGTACTTTTGATGAGGAATAAAAGTTTCCATTCCAATTTTTACAAAATCTTGTATGTGGCTCAAGGTGGAGTGTGCATCATTAGAAAAGAAAGAGGTCCAGGGAATATCAATAAAGAAACCTTGAAGACCCTCCCAGTCTGCCCTATCGTAATGCCATTTAGTCACCAAAACAGGTTCAGAGTGGGAAGGTGTGGTAGGTGATAGACAGGTGGCCTGTATCAGACAGTGATCAGAAGATCCAAGCGGGGACCTCACTGTAACATCATCATTTTCTGAATTGGTTGTTAAAAATAAGTCCAGTAGGTGGGAATTATGATTAGGATTATCTGGTACACGGATGGGTTGGTTGACTAGTTGAGTGAGATTAAATGAGTCTGCAAATAGCTCACATTCAAGTACGTGCGCATTCCTTGCTTAGGCGGGGCCACCCGCTCGTGATTGGCCAGCGGGCCTGACGCGTCATATGACGCCTGCTCTTCATGACGTAGTCGTCTGTGATTGGAGGCCGGTGTCTTAGTAAGGTGGTGCGCCCGCACCACCTTACTAAGACATCCTTCTCGCCTGCCTCTTCAGAGCTTGCTATGTTGTGCTTGGTCCTAGATGTCCCTTGCAATCTGTCCCCAATCTAACCCTCTGTGCTACTGTTTCTCTCTCTGAACCTCTTCTTTTTCATACTTCTTGTCTTTATTCAATTACTTATCCCTTCTGGTTCAGCATACAACTTCCATAGTCGGCCAGTCGTATTACCAGCACCAGTTCTCACATATATGTTTTGCACTAGCTTTAGGGATTATTAGAGTCATAGTCACATGGTATCATAGTATTGGGGTGCTTCTAATTATTGAGTTGTTCTCTCCTACTATTTAATGCTAGACAGTAGAGGGTATCTTTGGTCATTGTCTGAGTTATGTATGTGGCAAGTCAGAGCCTGTACGACTTCGACGGAGCTAGGTAGCCTGTAACCTTTGTGCATAGTTTTCCTTTGCGAGTGTAGCAGCATACAAGCGAAGGGCTTTTGCCTACTCTTACTTGTATGCTTGCTACCTCATTTTGTTGACCTTTGTGGAGCGTCAGGGTAAGACCAGATACTTGAGATCTGGACTTACCAAGAGAGCCTCCTAGTCACTTAACGTAACATTGGGGAAATCTGTTCAAGGCGAGACAGTAGGCTACGAGCATGCTTGCGCTCTGCCTAGGTTCCTTGTACCTTTTGTGCCACTGCTAGACTTTATTAGTGAGAAAGACAGCATTGTGTTTATTAACTTTAATTGCGTATGCTTTAGGAATTATTCACGCCTTATTTTAGCCTAGGTTGATGCATAGTGCACAACCCAGTTTGGCTGTTACGTTGGCTAAGGAAGTACTGTTTTGAGTGGCTATTATTAGTGCTGTCACAGAGTTGTTGCACTACCTTGTTTTATATATATGTATCCTACTTGTTGGTGTATTTAAGATACACGCTTTGGTGTCCTGCCCCTGCATTATTTCTGTTCTATATTCGACGAGCATCTTAGAGCATCAGACTGTGACGCATGTCCACGTGTGAGCATGCTGTACAGAACGCCTAGTCATGCCCCACTCTCGCTAGGATCGTCTGAGCAGGAACTTTGGCTGTAGTCTATGTAGAGTTTCCTAACTCAGTTCATGTGAGCCGTTGTACTATAAGTATTATGAATATGTATTTTGTTTTCATCTGAGTCAACGAGTTCTATTTTATATCATTAGTTATAAGTGTTGTGTGTAAAACTTATTTGTAATGATGGGAAGAGAAACAGCCACAGTTAGGTGTCAGTGGGTACGCCAGGCAGGAGGTAGGCCTAACTCACTCGCATTCCTCCCTCCCTCAGTGCTAGGGGAGCCTTTGTGTATCCCAGAGGAGAGAGAGAAATTACGTAATGGTTGTCAGTGGGCGGTCCTTAGTAGTTCACGTTGGGCTCACTAGAGGGCCGGGTATAAAAGGGAAGTCTTGCCATTTTTTAATCAGAACTCATTAGGCAGAGCGACTTCTCATTTCCCTTGCTAACTATTTATATTCTTCTGACTGATGGGAACTTTCTCTACTACCTTACATTCTTATTTCCTCTTTTCCCTACCCTGTTTAACTTCCATGGTCCCGTTGGTGCAGAGCTAGTCAGCCAACGTATTATCGCTTGAGTTCTCACCAGATACTTGCCTATTAGATAGCCTATTTTGGAAGGGTTGACTTAGAATAGGATTGATTTATGTATGTTGCACTTGTATATGCATTTCCCTGTGTGTTATTATTATTATTCCTGTGTTCTGCTAGTCTAGGTAATGCTAGACTGGGGTAAGGCTTTTCTGTGTTACGAGTTGTTGTTTGATGCAGTGGTTAAGCGATAAACCTGCATACTCGTTTCGGTTCAATGAAGCCTAGGTTGTCTTCGCGGCTGACTGTGTTGAGTTAATAATTTACAGTGCGTGAGGGCAAGAGCCTAACCACCCTGTATTTTATTAACAGTTTGTTTTTACTTTGTCAAGGGGCCGGGAGAAAACCAGATACAAGGGATCTGGATTTCTCAAAGTGCACTTGTTAGTTTTAACGTAATACTTTAAACAGTCGTGAGGACTTCGCTAGGCTACGAGCCGTTTTTGCTCAGTCACTGCTACCTTTTTGCCTACAGTACCCCAGCTAGACTTTACTCGATTAGTAGATACAGAATAGTATTGAAGCTTTCCTTATGTATGATATTGTTTATGCACTATTGATTTCATGTGTTGCAAGCTTGGCTACTTTAGTGATTAGTGGCCCATGAGCACAATCCGAGTAGGCTATTGCCGTTGCATTTGCGGAGTACTTCCTTTTAATGTTTGCCATTTACTATTGCATATTCTTTTAATTATTCTTATGCCAATTTAAGCCTTTAATAGTATTTAATTGCCAGTGTTTTTGCTTATTGAATTACTGTTCAAAATCCGATACCTACTTCTTACGAGCATCCGAGAAGCATCTAACTTTTTTCAGAAGATTCCTTGCTCGATGCTTAACCCGGTGAGACCCAGCGTCGCACGTGTTGCGTCGGCAGTCTTTGATCACCAACTCCCAGCGACGCATCACGTGCGTCCGACATATAAAAAACACTTACGTGGCTCGTAAGGTAGGAAATGGCGGGAGAATAGGAGGGGGAGGTACCGTAGTGTGTGTGGGAGCCGGGCCAGTAGGTGTGAGCGGGCCGAGACAGCCGCGCGGCTGGTGGTGGTGGGGTTAGTGGGGATAGTTTACACCCCTAGTTCACCGCCACTTTGAACCTTCATTACTCCGGTCGTATGGGAGCTAGAGGCTTGAGATTTATGTGAGATACTCCTTAGGATGTATGCCATACAATGCCATACTCAGTTTTTACCCTAGTGCTCCCAGGCGGGTGGTCATGCGGGGGAGACGAACTATTGAAACCCCCCGCCCCCCAAATGACCGAAATGAGTTTTTTTTTATTTTTGTCTTCATTTCTCACCATTCTCTTCCATTTTGGCTCAACAAATTTTGTTGAGGCTCCCCCACCCCAACCCCCCACCGGCACCCCCCCCCCCCCCCAAAAAAAAATGTCAGAGGTGATTTTTTTTTTTTTTTTTCATTTCTC
Source organism: Paralithodes platypus (assembly GCA_032716605.1). NCBI lineage: Eukaryota > Metazoa > Arthropoda > Malacostraca > Decapoda > Lithodidae > Paralithodes > Paralithodes platypus. Next base: position 6,938,753 of record CM064549.1, on the reverse strand, counting down.
ATCCTTGTCTTCCATTTTAGCAAACAAACACAAAATAAGTGAAAATGGCTTGGGACTGGGGTGAACAAAATATTATAACTAGCCGGGGCTCAACGGGTTAAGGACTATTAATTAACGTAACGTAATAGTGCCGATCCGAAGTAGAGGGTGGTGGACTTCTTAAGTTCATAGTCAAGGGTGGATTACTTCGGCTCGGCCAACACTATTCTTTGGTGTTGTTGTTTCTTACTTCATTGTTTGATTGTTGACCAGACTAGATAATTCCTGTCTCTTTATTAGTCTGTTGTTGAACACTAGTACCGAGTTCTTGTATACCCCGTTATAGCAGATTGAACTCTGGAGGGTATTGGTGTTTTTTGTTCGGCTGGCAGTACTCAGGGGTTGGGATCATGTGTTTCCGTTGTGGCAGCGAGCCGTATTCGAGTCCTGATTGAGAGCCCTTGTGTACCCGAGTGCCAGTTCGTAACAAATGGCGACCTTGCTTAGGATTTTGTGAACAGTATAAATTTTTGCAGAGTTGTACAACATTTGTTTGTTTGCATTTTAGTGTGCATATTGAAGAATATTTTTGTTGTATGGCAATTAGTAAAGCATTTACATTTAAGAGACTCCAGTTAATTTAGTAATTAGTGCTTGCATAGGAAGTTTAACACTTTTGTCTCGATAATTTTTTTGTGGACTTCAGTATGTCGTGCATTAGCACTGACGATGAGCGAGAGATGTCATTTGAAGGTGTGCCGTTAGTAACCAGTGAGGAGGATGCTAGAGTTTTTGTGAGTAAGCGGTACCACGTGACGGAGGAGAGGCTGACTGGGGTGGATGTTTGTGGCTTGCACCTGATAGCCAAGGTTTTGGGCATTTCCAATGTAGCAGGGATGTCCAAGGGGGAGCTGATTTCCTGGGTGTTGCGTGGGCGACATGGGGTTTCGGAGGAGAGGGCGTTTGGGGGGGTTCCTCCCCAGATCTCCTCTCACTCGACTCCCACAGTGCCGTCCACTCAGTTACCGGAGGTTAGCACTCTCCCACAGAGGGATGAGAATTGGCAGATTGGAGTGCCCTCGGGTGGTGCACGTGGTGGTTCCCCAGTTTTTGCCCCCCCTCCTTCAGTAGTGGGAGCTCCTTCTTCCTGCCTGTCTCCAGATATGGTATTTAGACTTGAGCTTGCTAAGATTGAGGCTAGGAAGCAGGAGATTGAGGCTAGGAAGCAGGAGGATGAGACCAGGAGGCAGGAGGATGAGACGAGGAGGCATGAGATTGAGGTTAGGAGGCAGGAGGATGAGACCAGGAGGCATGAGGCTGAGCTTAGGTACGACTCAGAGAAATAGTGCTAAATTAGATTTAGATAAGACTCATGCAGAGTCGACAGGGACTCGGATGGGCCGTGAGGGCCAAGTAAGAGAACAGTCCTTGGCCCACTTAGTCAAATTGGTGCCGGTATTTAGTGAAACTGAAGTCACAGAATGTTTTAATCGTTTTGAGAAGAAGTGTAGGGAGCATAATTGGCCTGAAGAGAAGTGGGCAGCTCTAGTCTCCTCAAGACTTACGGGTAAGGGTCTGAAGGCTTATGATGCACTGCCTTTAGAGTCTTGCATTGACTACCCAGAATTGAAGAGAGCTGTCCTACGGGCATACGAGTTGCAACCGGAAACATATCGATTGAAGTTTCGGGGTGTTACAAAGACTAGGGAGGCGACCTTTCTTGAACATGCCCGGGACTTAAAAGATGCACTTAAAAACTGGACACGTTCTGAGAAAGCTGAGACGGCAGAACAGTTGACTGAGCTGTTTCTGCTCAATCAGTTTTATAAGTGTACTGGTGCAGAAATGACTTTAACTATTAAAGAAAAGAACCCAAGAACTCTTCAAGAGGCAGCTGAGATGGCTGACCTCAGGTTGTCGCTAATCAGGGGATGTGAATCTGTAAAGCGTGTTGATGCAGTTCCCAAGGGGCGCGATACTCCAAACCCTCGAGCTCAAGACAATCACTATAGATATAAACCTCAGTTTAAAAGCCAAGATACCAGGACTGAACCAAAGACTACAGCCGTCCCATTACATAAGGGTCAGAACTCCGCCCCTTATCAGAAGAGACCGATAGGGGAAGTGGAATGTTTTCATTGTAGAAAGAAGGGGCATTATGCAAAATCTTGTCCTAGTAAGCCGCCAGCTGCAGCCGTGTCTTTGGTGCGCAGCATAGGTGTGGCTGAAATGTCGTCTGGATTTACCCAGGGTAGTTTGCCAGCGGCAGGGTCACAGGCTATGTATAAGACTCAGAAAGGCTCGTCCCCTGTCCGTGATGTCTTTTGCGCCCATAGAGGGACCGATAGGGTAAGTTGGGCGGGTTGCCAGCATAAGGTGGAAGTTTTGCGTGATACTGGAGCTTCACAGACACTTTTGAAGAATTTCACGGGGCGACCAATTAATGCGGCACGGGTGGTTGTTGTTCAGGGTATTAATGCGACCAGGTCATACCCGTTGGTTCGTGTGGAGCTGGAAGTTGATGGTGTGATTAAGGACTTAGATGTTGGGATCGTTGAGAAATTGCCAGTGGAGGGCGTCGACCTTCTTCTCGGCAACGACTTTGCGGTGCCTACTTTAGACGTTCCACCCTTAGTCGTTGCCGAGAGGCCGGCCGACGTGACTAGGGAGGAACAAGAGTGGGTAGTGAGTTGTCAACACCAACAGATGGCATGTGTGGTAACTCGTTCCCAATCATTTAAGGTATCACAGCCTATTTCCCAGGCCACAGAACAGCGGAGGAAGGGAATTAAGGAGAAGCGGAAGGCTGGGAAAAGTTTGAAGAGTGTAGAACCAGTGGCTCTCCCAAAACACCCAATAGCAGGACCTTTGACCGAGTCTGTTGTAACTCCAGTGCCTAACACAGTTGATAAAGTAGTGGAGGAGGCAGAGACTCAGAGACGGCACCGTTACCTGCAGCGAGAAAACCGGATGTCTAAGTTGGATGTTGGGGGAGGGCATGAGTTGTTGACCAAGCAGTTAGACATGTTGGCTCCCACAGACATTCGAAAGTTGCAATTAGAGGATCCAGAGGTTTTGCAGTGTACCAATGGGGCTGTGGAGTTAGAAGAAGATAGGGATGCAAAGGCAGGGGATTTTTTTTTCTTTAATGGAATTTTATACCACCGATATCAAGATCCTAAAAGGAACTGGGAGGGCGGATCAGGTACAGTTGACCAGCTGGTGGTGCCAGAGGGCTGCAGGGAAAGTTTGCTTAGGTTGGCTCATGATTCTCCATTATCAGGACATTTGGGTGCCAAGAAAACGGTGGCGGCTTTGGGGAAATTGTTTTGGTGGCCGGGGATGAAGTCTCATGTGCAGTCATGGATAAACTCATGTGATATTTGTCAACGTGTCGAGAAACCGAACCAAGTTATTCCTAAGGCTCCGTTACACCCTATTCCTGTGATTGGGCCACCCTTTAGTAAAATTATTGTTGACATGGTTGGTCCACTCCCTCCCACTAAGGCTGGAAATAAATTTGTGTTAACCATAATGGATGTTGCCACTAGATACCCCGATGCATACCCTATGAAAAATGGAATGGCTAAGACGGTAGTCAGTAACTTGTTGTGGTACTTCTCAAGGTACGGGTACCCGGAGGAGATTCAGTCTGATCAGGGATCTAATTTCACCTCCAACATGTTCAAGCAAACAATGCAACAGCATGGGATATGAGCAGTAGTATCGTCAGCGTATCACCCTGAGAGTCAAGGGGTGCTTGAGCGGTGGCATGCTACACTTAAAAGCATGCTCAGGTGTTATTGTGCTGACAACGGTATGGATTGGGATCTTGGATTGCCTTTTGTGCTGTTTGCTGCTCGGGAGGTACCTGGTGAGAGCCTGGGATTTAGTCCAAACGAGCTGATTTTTGGACACCGTGTCAGGGGCCCCCTTGACATGCTGAAAGAAATTTGGGAGGGGACTGTGCAGCCTTGTCTATTATTAAAGTATGTGCTTGAAAGCCGTGAGCGCATGCTTAAGAGTCTGGAAATGGCAGGTAGAAATTTGACAGAATCACAAGCTATGATAAAGGACAGGTTTGATCGCAAAGTGAGGCTCCAGAAGTTCACTGTAGGACAAGAGGTATTAATTTTGTTGCCTTTGGTTGGTAACCCCCTCTCTGCGAAGTACACTGGACCTTATAAAATTGTAGAACAAATTTCAGACTTAGATTACCTTGTTGCCACTCCAGACAGGAGGAAAAAGAACCAGTTATGTCACGTGAACCTTATTAAAGAGTATGTGAGGCACCCCTCTGAGCCTCTCACTGTCCCTGTGTTGGCTTGTTGCGGCCGTGGTGGAGAAGGAGAGGGGGACAGTCAAGCTTCAGAGGAGGATAGCTGGGATCAATATGTTTCAGCGGATCAGTGGGCGGGGAACTCGAGCCTAAGGGCTGACGAGGCTATAGCTCATTTGCCTGAGCCGCAGTTTGATGCTATCCGTCAGTTGTTCGGTTCATACCCCACTGTATTTGCTGAACACCCAGGCCTCACTACTCAGGCTATGCATGATGTTGACGTGGGGGACCATATACCCTTTAAGTCAATCCCGTACCGTGTGCCCCCCATAAAACTACCAGCTCTGAGGGATGAGTTGGAGTATATGCTCGGTAGAGGGTTGATTGAGAAAGGCACAGTTAAGTGGACTTCCCCCGTAACACTGCAGCCTAAGCCAGATGGCAAGGTACGCTTTTGTATTGATTTCCGTAGGTTAAACGGTTTGACTCCAACTAACCCATATCCTCTTCCTCGGGTTGATGATAGTGTTGACAAAATTGGTAATGCTCGTTTTTTGTCTAAAGTAGATTTAATAAAAGGTTACTGGCAAGTACCTTTGTCCGAGCGTGCTAAAGAGGTATGTGGTTTTGTTGTGGACGGGAGTACCTACCGGTGCAATGTTATGCCTTACGGACTTAAGAATGCACCAGCAACGTTTCAGAACCTGATGAATGAAATTGTAAAGGACATTCCAAATTGCACCGTATATTTGGACGATGTAATCATTTATAATGACGACTTTGAGAGCCATTGTGAGCACCTTGAGACCTTGTTCCGGAAACTTAGTGAAGCAGGTCTGGTAGTAAATTTGGCAAAGTGTGACTTCGTAAAAGCCACTGTGCAGTACCTTGGGTTTGTAGTGGGAAGGGGACAGGTGTGCCCTCCTCAGAAGAAGGTACAGGCTATCAATAAATTTCCGCACCCAACAACCAAGAAGCAGGTTATGAGATTCTTGGGTATGATAGGATACTACAGACGCTTCATAAAAGGTTACTCAACGGTGTTGGCACCTCTCACAGATTTGTTATCTAAAGACAAAAAGTGTTTGTGGGCACCTGAGTGTGAAAAGGCTTTCACTTTGGTGAAACATTTGCTATGTAGTCACCCGATACTCAGGGCCCCAGACTTTAACAGGCCTTTTCAGCTGGCAACAGATGCTAGTGGTGTAGGGGCTGGTGCCGTCTTGCTACAGACAGACAATGAAGGTGTGGAACACCCAGTAAGTTTCTTTTCTAAGAAGTTCAATGCTGCACAAAAGAACTATTCTACAATAGAAAAGGAATTACTGGCGATTGTGCTGTCGCTCAGGCACTTCGAGGTGTATGTTCCAGCCTATGGCCCAGTCGTGGTTATCTACACTGATCATCACCCTTTGAGATTCCTGAATCAATTTCACAATCGCAATATGAGACTGACCAGGTGGTCTTTGATGTTGCAGGAGTATAACCTGGACATCCGTCATATTGCTGGATGTGACAATGTGATCGCGGATTGTTTATCAAGGGTGGATGATCAGTCGTAGGCTATCACAGGTGTGTGGGTTTGAGTGGAGGAAAATAGGCTGCCCTTATAGTGCAGCCGGGAAAAACATATTAAAATATAAAAATCATATAAAAACTCTTTCTTTTGATATAGGTAATCGTATAAGTTTGTCATAGCCTATAGAGTTTGAGTAGTCCACGAACTATCAAACGGCTGAGCTGCTGTAAGCTCGCTCTGGGAGCATGATATTGTGTCTTTTTGCTATTGTTGGGAGGAGTTATAAAATGTGATTTTTTTTTTAATGATAAGATGTGTTTTGGTGATAAACTCAGCTTTGTTTTAGTGCCATGCGGTCGCTGGGTGTGAGGGGCTTGATGGGGTTCTGTGTTTGTCAGATTTTAGCTCAGGGTTGAGCGAGTAAAATCTTGGGGGAGGTGTGACGCATGTCCACGTGTGAGCATGCTGTACAGAACGCCTAGTCATGCCCCACTCTCGCTAGGATCGTCAGGGCAGGAACTTTGGCTGTAGTCTATGTAGAGTTTCCTAACTTAGTTCATGTGAGCCGTTGTACTATAAGTATTATGAATATGTATTTTGTTTTCATCTGAGTCAACGAGTTCTATTTTATATCATTAGTTATAAGTGTTGTGTGTAAAACTTATTTGTAATGATGGGAAGAGAAACAGCCATAGTTAGGTGTCAGTGGGTACGCCAGGCAGGAGGTAGGCCTAACTCACTCGCATTCCTCCCTCCCTCAGTGCTAGGGGAGCCTTTGTGTATCCCAGAGGAGAGAGAGAAATTACGTAATGGTTGTCAGTGGGCGGTCCTTAGTAGTTCACGTTGGGCTCACTAGAGGGCCGGGTATAAAAGGGAAGTCTAGCCATTTTTTCATCAGAACTCATTAGGCAGAGCGACTTCTCATTTCCCTTGCTAACTATTTATATTCTTCTGACTGATGGGAACTTTCTCTACTACCTTACATTCTTATTTTAGTGCCCCCTCGGGTTCCGGAGCCGGGTACGTTCCCGCAGGCCGATGTCCGCTGGCGGTTGGGTATGCCTCTGGGTGACTCACGGGGTGGGTCCCCGGTAGTAGCACCCCCTCTTCAAAGTTTGTCTCCCGAGATGTTGTTTCAGCTCGAGCTCGCCAAACTTAAGCAGCAGGGGGCTGAGCTCGAGCAGCAGAAGCATGAGGCTGAGCTCAGGCAGCGAGAGGCTGAGCTCAAGCTGCGATAGGCTGAGCTCAAGTATGAGTCTGCAAGGTATTGTGCCGATGTTGACCTAGAGAAAACTCGTTTAGAGGTGACGGGGAACCGTTTCATCCAAGGAGGTCGACCCCATGACCAGTCCCTGTCGCATCTACTAAATTTGGTTCCAGTGTTTGATGAGTTAGGAGTTACAGAATTCTTTCTTCGTTTTGAGAAAAAGTGCCGGGAGCACCAATGGCCCGAGGAGAAGTGGGCAGCCCTTGTTTCGTCATGATTGACGGGGAAAGCACTCAAGGCGTACGATGCTTTGCCCCTAGATTCCTGCGTGAATTATGAGGCGTTGAAAGAGGCTGTCCTGAGGGCGTATGAGTTGCAGCCAGAAACCTATAGGCTGAAGTTTAGGGCGGTTCCTAAGAGAAAGGAGAGTACTTTCCAGGAACATTCTAGAGAGCTGTCAGATGCGTTTGAAAATTGGTTGAGGTCGGAGAAGGCAACTACTTTTGATGCAGTGAAGCAATTAGTGTTGTTAGAACAATTGTTCATATGTACTGGCAGTGACTTGACTCTTAACCTGAAAGAAAAGCAACCAAAAACTCTGCAGAAGGCGGTTGAACTGGCTGACCTTAGGGTGTCATTGATTCGTGGGTGCGGGTCTGCACAGAGAGCTGAGGCAGGTAACAAGGGGCGTACCACTCCACCCCCCCCCCCCCCGAATTAATGACACAACAAATTACCCATTTAAGAGTACTGGTGCCAATTTTGATCCCAAGTCGAAACCCTTCCCGTTAAAGAAAGGCCAGGGCCCTTCCTCACCTCAGAGGAAGTCCAAGAGCGAAGTGGAGTGTTTCAAGTGTCATGAGAAGGGGCATATTGCGCGCTCATGTCCGAGCACACCGCCTACAGCAGTGTTGTCACTAGTGAGCAACATCGGTGTGTCTTTGAGATCTTCCACGTTTGCCCGTGGTAATATGTCGGTTGCGAAGTCACAGTCGGTGTAGAAGCAGCAGGAGAGCTCGTCACCCGTCCGAGATGCTTTTTGCGGTCATAGGGGGCACGGCACTGTGAGGTGGGATGGTGTGGAGCATAGGCTTAAGTTGTTGCGTGATACGGGCGCTTCCCAGACACTTATTAAGAACTTCACTGGCAAGCCTATTAACGCGGCTCGGGTTGTGGTGGTTCAAGGCATCAATGCTACGCAGTCTTACCCGCTGGTCAGAGTGGAGCTTGAGGTGGACGGTGTGACACAGGAGTTGGATGTGGGTGTTGTGGAGAAATTGCCAGTTAAGGGTGTCGACCTCCTTCTCGGTATCTACTTTGTGGTGCCTGCTTCCGAGGTTCCACCCTTAGTCGTTGCCGAGAGGGCGGCCGACACCAGTAGGGAGGGGCAAGAGGGGCTCGAGAGATCTCAGTCCGCTCAGGTGTCACAGCCTAGTACCCAGGTTTCAGACCAGCGGAAGAAGGGTCGGAAGGAGAAAGTCGAGGCTGGTGGTCGGGTTGTGAGTTAGGACCCAGCGACACTCCATGGTGACTCGGTAATTGCACCAAAATTGAGCTCCGGAGTGGCCCCAGAACCTGTCCCCCCTAGTGACATGGTAGGGCGTGATGGCACTCCGCGACAGAGTAGTTCCCAGGTGCAACTAGAAGATCTTAGTCTTGAGAGTTGTGGGAACAGGGCTATTGAACTCGATGAGGACGGGGAAGCAAGTCATGTGAACCTGTTGAAGGAGTTTGTGAGGCGCCCACCTGAGCAGCCTACTGTCCCTGTGTTGGTCTGCAGCAGCCAAGGTGGAGAAGGAGAGGGGGCAGTGAGGCACAGGTGGTGGAAAGTTGGGATTGTCATGTCTCGGCGGATCAGTGGGCGGGGAACACGAGGCAGGTGACTGTGGGAGCGCTTGAGCACCTGCCTGAGCAACAGTGTGCAGCGATCCAGCACCTGCTCAGTTCATACCCCACTGTTTGTGCAGAGTACCCAGGCCTCAAAACTCATGCGGTGCATGATGTTCCGCTGGCAGGTCACTTGGGTGTGAGTAAACCGTTGGCCTCGTTGTTTCAGTTGTTCAAGGTGGGCGACAAGGCTTTGGCAGTGTTGTCAGGTCAGGGTCGACCCATGGCTGCTAAGGGTGGTGGTCAGTATCAGGTCATTAAGCAGATTGGTGAGGTTAACTATGAAGTAGATACGCCCGATCATCGCATAGCCTCCCAATGCTGCCCTAGTAAAATGCAACAGCCCTACCATAGACCGACTGTATCTGGCCATGGCGCTGAAGGCGGTGATGCTGCGCAGGCAGATGTAGTCGCAAGGAATGCGGGGGTGCGCATGTACGGTATCGACGGGGAAGCATTAGCACTTATGAACTGTGGGAGTGAATGCACAGGTGGTACAGATTGTCCCTCTTATGACCTGGCTGTTTTAGGGTCAGAGGTGGAGAAGGAGGGAGACTATAGTTTAGAAGCTGCGGTCTCGGCTGGGTTGTGGGAGGACACTGAGCATGTTCTTCTTCGAGATAAGTTGCAACCTCTTGTTCCTAAGCGTCAAGAGAAGTTGTTTTCTAGGCTGTGGCAGTACGTCCGCATGGTTGTTGATTCTCCAGGCCTGATGTACGGGATAGAACCCGACATGGAGGCTGGAGACAGTGCAAGGCTCAAATTGGCTCCCTACCGTATAAATCCTGCTCAACAGCCTGTCGTGAAAGCAGAGCTAGTCTTCATGTTGGAGAAGGGTCTGAGGGATAAAGTATATCATGAGTGGTCGTTGCCAGTGACTTTGCAACCTGAGTTGAGTAGCAAGATCCGTGTGTGTGTTGATTGCAAGAGTGTGGGGGCATTATCCCTGACAGATGCCTATCCATTACCCAGAGTTGACGACCCCATAGACCGCATCGGGGCTGCCTCGTTTATCACTAAGGTGGAAATAGTGAAAGGTTATTGGCAGGCCCCTTTGCCGGAGAGAGCGAAGAGAAGTGCTAGTTTTGTGATGGACTGGGCAGTTTATCAGTGTCAGGTGTTGTTTTGCTGCCGGAATACAAGTTGGATGTGTGGCATGTTAAGGGCACTGATAATGTTCTGGCTGATTGTTTGTCATGGGAGAGTATGTGTTAAGGAGAACCCTTGCCATTCAGTCAGTGTTTGTTTGAGTTTGGAGAAAAATTAGGCTTACCCCTGTAGTGCAAAGCCGCCCAAAACACTATTAAAATTATAAAAACCTCACATAAAACTCTTTCTTTTTTATAGTATTATAAGTGCAGTATATTACAGCAAGAATCTAAGACACTCTGAGTTTTTGTCTTAGTAGGCTAGGCTTGGTGAAGCTTGCTCGTTGAGCGTAATATTATTTTTATACTATTATTTTTGGGGAAGTGTTGTGTAGATTTGTTTTATATAATGAAGTGTTTTATGTTTGTGATCGTGCCTTGTTTTCACAACTTGGGAGAGTAGCTGGGTGATGCGGGGTTGGTGGGCATTCTGTCTGGTCAGATGTGGCGTTCACCTGAGGCTAAAACGTCCCACATCTTGGGCGGGGTGTTACGCTGGCTACTCGTAACTCGATAGCGCTCGCCAGGGCAGTGAAATGGACTATAATAATCGTAGAACGATGTTCTTTCTTTCTTAGTGTTCATGTTGTCACAGACAGATCAGTGGTGGTCTTTATTCTTGTCTGTGACACTTGAAAGTATTTTATATCATTGATAGAGTATAAAATATGTAGAGTGAATTGCAAGTAGAGAGAACGAGAAGGAGCAGCGATGTGGTAGTGTGTGCGTGTGTGTACGTGCGCATTCCTTGCTTAGGCGGGGCCACCCGCTCGTGATTGGCCGGCGGGCCTGACGCGTCATATGAAGCCTGCTCTTCATGACGTAGTCGTCTGTGATTGGAGGCCGGTGTCTTAGTAAGGTGGTGCGGGCATCCTTCTCGCATGCCTCTGCAGAGCTTGGTATGTTGTGCTTGGTCCTAGACGTCCCTTGCAATCTGTCCCCAATCAAACCCTCTGTACTACTGTTTCTCTCTCTGAACCTCTTCTTTTTCATACTTCTTGTCTTTATTCAATTACTTATCCCTTCTGGTTCTGCATACGACTTCCATAGTCGGCCAGTCGTATTACCAGCACCAGTTCTCACATATATGTTTTGCACTAGCTTTAGGGATTATTAGAGTCATAGTCACATGGTATCATAGTATTGGGGTGCTTCTAATTATTGAGTTGTTCTCTCCTACTATTTAATGCTAGACAGTAGAGGGTATCTTTGGTCATTGTCTGAGTTATGTATGTGGCAAGTCAGAGCCTGTACGACTTCGACGGAGCTAGGTAGCCTGTAACCTTTGTGCATAGTTTTCCTTTGCGAGTGTAGCAGCATACAAGCGAAGGGCTTTTGCCTACTCTTACTTGTATGCTTGCTACCTCATTTTGTTGACCTTTGTGGAGCGCCAGGGTAAGACCAGATACTTGAGATCTGGACTTACCAAGAGAGCCTCCTAGTCGCTTCCCGTAACATAAGGGAAATCTGTTCAAGGGGAGACAGTAGGCTACGAGCACGCTTGCGCTCTGCCTAGGTTCCTTGTACCATTAATGCCACTGCTAGACTTTATTAGTGAGAAAGACAGCATTGTGTTTATTAACTTTAATTGCGTATGCTTTAGGAATTATTCACGCCTTATTTTAGCCTAGGTTGATGCTTGGTGCACAACCCAGTTTGGCTGTTACGTTGGCTAAGGAAGTACTGTTTTGAGTGGCTATTATTAGTGCTGTCACACAGTTGTTGCACTCCCTTGTTTTATATATGTATCCTACTTGTTGGTGTATTTAAGATACACGCTTTGGTGTCCTGCCCCTGCATTATTACTGTTCTATTTTCGACGAGCATCTTAGAGCATCAGACGTTTTCAGAAGATTCCATACCTGATTGCTGTAGGACTTCGAGTGTTTTCATAGAGCATTGAAGAGTTCAGTGTTGAGTTCAGACTCATACTAAAGTTAACGTAAGCATATACTCCTTTATTAAATCTTGTTATAGTTTATTTAAGCATTGTTATTACTTGAGAGCATTTTATTAACGTAAAGTACTCCTGTTGTGAGTAGGCTTTGCCGTCACCGGAAAGCCTTGGTAGAAGTGCACTAAACCCAGTTAATTGATACCCCGTTATCCAGTAGATTAACTCTGGAGGGTTTAAGTGTTTTGTTCACCGGCGTAATAGTTCGAGGGTTTGGAATTAGCGTACCGTTGTTGCAGATATAGCCTATCTTCTAGTCCATTATTAAGTGCCCTTGTTTATTTCGTAGTGCCGGTCGTAACAGTATTAAACTGGGAAGGTGGGAAGGAACATTGTATTTATCGAGTATGTGTATTTGTTCCCTTGATAAATAACTCATCTGATACCAAACTGGTAATACCAAAGGCAAAATACTTCGAATATACTCAATGATTTTTTATACCTTTTTCGTCCCCTGTTTACACCTTTGATTTTCCTTTCAGCTTGTGGATTGTTCAGCGAAGCTCCATTATGTGTGTGAGAGAGACATGCTTGACGTTGGTGAGATTACATTTTGATCTTGTGTTATCTGCTGTAATTATATAGATAATTCAACATAGATAGATAGATAGATAGATAGATATAATACATGTCTACAAATTTACAGAGATTGGTGTTGCTTAATAGTGATGATTTCTTACCTATACAGTATATCCTGACTTAATTAAGTTTACATATTGCTTTTTAACGAATTGTATATTACTGTATTAACTTCTTCTTTACCGGCGCGTCTTTTTCATTTTATTCCAGCTATGTTTAGACGATTTTGTGAAGTTTAAGAAGGATCTGTGATAGTATAAAGGGTTAAGTGACATAGTTCGAAACCTGTTAATTGTTGGAGGCCCATTTTAAAACTGAATAAAATCGTCTAACAGTAATCAGAATAAAGTAAAACATTACGTCGCCGGTACAGAAGGGGTTAATATACTGATATATATTAACCCCTTGAAGCTCTGACGCGTTTTAGCAGTATATTTTGGCTATCATTAGACGATTTTATGCAGCTTAGGAAGGATCTGCGAGTATTAAAAGGGTAACGAATCTCTCAATCAACCCTCTGACTTCCATATACCCTTCCTAATCTGAATAAAACCGTCTAATAATTACCAGAAAACAAAACAGAAATGCGTATTGGAGCTTGAAAGGATTTTAATCCATCATGTAGGTTGTATCGAGGGTCGTGGGGAGACTTACACCGGGTCCGCCAACGTGACTCAGGAGGGCACCCCTTGCCTGGCCTGGGACGCCCCTCAGCTACAACAGAAGGTGGTGACAGGGGGGCTGCAGGGACTCACTCTTAACCACTGTGCTAACCCAGATGCTGACGACGCCCCTTGGTGCTTTACCGAACAGGCCAAGGCTTCTTACTGTGATATTCCCAGGTTAGCAGTAATGTGGTTTTATGAGAATAGCTTTCTACTTTGATATTCCCACGTTAGCATAAAGCCATATGACGTTTACCTTCATTCTGTCTATATTTCAAGTAGTCTCGATTTCTAGAAGTGAGAGGACAGCAGAGGAGGAGGTGGAGGAAGAGGAGGAGGAGACAGTGACGGCGGTATCCACGGTGATCCCCTGTGGTAGTGACAAGTTCCAGTGTACCACCGGGGGGGCCTGTATACACAAGGAGTGGCACTGTGATGGTCAGATGGTGGGTTGATTTGCACGACTTTCTAGGGTTTGTTTGTGTTTTGACTTAACCCATACAGTGCCAGCCAAATGGAATTTTTTGTACTCTCTTGTGTCAGCAGATTTGTTTTTTATATTTACTATCATGTGTTTGGTTGGATGAATTCCCTAGCGTTGAATATAAAGAATAAACATTTAGTTGGATGAAGTCCCTAGCCTTGAATATAAAGAATAAACATTTCTGAGTAGTTTCTGCATCCTTTCTTGAAGAAAGTTATCTAATGCCATTTAGATTTAAATATTTCAATGAGACATTTTATTTTATGCTAAAAAGGCTAAGCCTCCCACCAACCTCTCTTCTCCAGGACTGTGAGGACGGGAGTGACGAACAAGGGTGCCGAAGTTACAGCGGAGAGTTCAACAAGGTGCCCGGGGTGAAGCTAACGGCCGGGAGGTGGAGAAGTGGCTGTACACCTTAAAGACCACCTGTGCGGCCCGGTGTGTGCAGGCCAAGACCTTCACCTGTATGTCCTTCAACCATCAGTGAGTTGGGGGGTGAGCTTGTATACTTAAGGGAAGATGGTCTGTTTTTCTGGGCCCCCTTCATTCTCATGCTTAACCCCTTTAGTTTTCAGATTTTAAGACGTTCGGCCCATTAGTTTGGCGATTCAATGATCTTTTGCCCACTTTCTTTGTCAATATCTAGACTTTTCCTGGCATTTAGATGTCGATCTTTTCCTGGCGAGCGAGAGCGAGCCTGTAATTTAAGAGGAACTGGTCTTCGGCCGGGAAATTTTTCTATCGACAAATGTACAAATTTATCTTGAAAGAGGGTCTTGTTTGTTTTTTTAAAGCTTGATGGAGGTCTAGGGAGGAAACTAAAAACAAATATAACAAAGACCCCTTAAAACAGGACTTCAGAGGCTATCAACCCTACTGGATTATTAAGCCAGCTCACTGTACTGTAAATCAAGAAGAATGGTTTCAGACTTTCAGGACTGGAGCCCCTTATCGAGAACTCCCGTCCCTTTGACGGTGGTATGCGATCCGTAGCCTGTGTTTTGGGTTGATTAAATCTGCTACGAAGCTTAATCATCACATGCTAACACTTATAACAAAACACAAAAACAAAATCTTAGCTATACAGTAGTCTTGGGTTTATTTTTTTCGGCTGACGATAAATTCCTATGTCTCCATCTTGATTACTCCGCTATTGTGCAAAGTTTGAAGCGAAATCTGTTGTTGATAATGACAACTTGGCACTAATATAAAGCAGAGACATGTTAGTTTCTTATTTTTCCGTTAGTTATCGAGAGATCAAATGGTAATAAAACCGAGTATACAGTAGACCATACCACTGTTAACCCCTTCTGTACCGGGCAGTCATTTTAATTTTATTCAAGCTATATTTAGAAGATTTTGTTCAGTTTAACCCTTAATTAGCGGCTCACCACATAAGTCGAGTTAAATAAAGCTGGACTATGTGGCGGCGCTCGACATAGGTCGAGTGGCAATTTCAGCACGTAATGTTGCTGAGAGAGAGAGACAAGTGGTGGCAGGAGACTAGCGAGCGTATGACTGCTCCAGACCACCGCGGCGAACCTACTGACACGAATCTCAGCTCCCTCCTCCCTCTCTCACTCGCTACATACTGAATTATATGGGGAAAGTACCGAATTACATGCTTTTTGCACTCGCGTTGCACGGTTATTGCAAGAAAACTAGCCATCAAAAAAGGATCGTTATGGTGTCATTCGAAAGCTCTGTTTATGCCCTTTCAGGGATAGGTACTTGTTTTATGTTCTGGGTCTTATTTAGGCATGAAAATGATCACGTAAACAGCCCTATTTTGGCTAAAAACACCCCGCTGGGCGGTACATATAAATAAACCGCATAGGCCGCTCGTAAGGTGTTAAAAAAGATCTGCGGTAGTAAAAATTGTTAAGTTATATAGTTTTAAGCATGATTATTGCTGGAGGTCCTTTTAAAACTGCATACAATTGTCTAAAAGTAGCTAAAATAATATTGAAAGGACGTGGCAGGTACGGAAGGGGTAATATATATCTTCCGTCTCACCTCCTTTACCCTGCCTCCACCCATAACTCGAGTCAGATCCAACTAACCTTCCTTACTTCTTCTTCTTCTTCTTCAGGCAGAATTCGGAGACGTGCATCCTGTGTGACAGTACGGTGGGTAGGTCTGGAGGGAAGGAGAGTGTGGCAGGCTGAGACCACTACGAACATAACACCCAAGCCCTTAACCCGGGAACTGCGGGAAGACTCTTAAGAGTTTCCCCGGCGGACTGCGGGAAGACTCTTAAGAGTCACGGAAAAAAAAAAAAAATTAAAACACCGAAAAAAAAATGTTTGTTTTTGTTTTTATTTTTTATTTTATTTTTATTGTTTTTGCCCCTGGGCCATGCAAAATATCACTCCTCTACCTCCCCTCCTTCCCCACTTTCCTCCCCTCCTTCAGTTATCACCTAATTTCCCTGTTATTCCCTTATTCTGTGGTATATTTTCGTGCTAACATTAGCGGGTTGCAAGCAGGGCATTGTCATCACTGTTAGCAAGCGAGCGCAAGAGAGAGAGAGAGAGAGTATCGATCGATCGACAGTGTCTCTCCAGACTTGGCCAAAAGTGGCGGGAAAGGAGGTGGCCTCAGCCATACATTATGTAACTCCCGGCCTGTATCGCCGATTTTGACCATCCAAACGCTGTTTCCACTTGTTTTATTGTTGTAACAGGTTAATACCTTTATAATCAACCTATAATAGGCGCATATGGATAAGTATTAATGCTATTTATGGTAAAATAAATATTTTAGTGATGGAAACAGCTCAAATACGTGCGCACAGGCAGAGGTGTCTCATACCCCCCATGTGCACTTCAGAGGTTAACTGCTCTAATAAGTTTGTGTGTGCGGACAGCAAGTGTTTGGATAATATTCAGGTGAAGATCTTATAATACAGTATATGATGTCGGTAATCATTAACTTAAGATAGCTAACTTAAGATGATCGTTAGGGTAGTTATTAAATCAGTTAAATATATCGTGAACAACTCAAGACTCAAGCCCTTAACTGCTCCAATAAGTTTGTGTGTGCGGACGGCAAGTGTTTGGATAATATTCAGGTGGAGATCTTATAATACAGAATATGATGTCGGTAATCATTAACTTAAGATGATCGTTAGGGTAGTTATTAAATCAGTTAAATATATCGTGAACAACTCAAGACTCAAGCCCTTAACTGTTCCAAGAAAATTGAGTGTGTGGATGATAAGTGTTTGGATAATATTCAGGTGAAGATCGTGTACTTTATAATATTCAACTTTAGATAGCAATACAATTGTTAGGGTAACTATACAATCAAATAATATACTGTGATAAACTCAAGACCCAAGCCCTTAACCCTTTCAAGCTCCAGTGACGTATATATTTTCGGTTATCTGGCTATTATTAGACAATTTTATTCAGATTAGGAAGAGTATATGGGAGTCAGAGGGTTAATAGAGATAGTCTCCTTTTGAACCACACACTTCCTTCGTAAGCTGTATAAAATCGTGTAATGATAGCCAGAAGAAACTGCTAAAACGCATCATAATCCTCAGAGGGTTAATTGCTCATATAGATTTGGTGTGGGGACGGCAAGTAGTTGGACACTATTCCGGTGAGGGTCGCGTAATATACAGCATAATAATCTACTTATAACCTCGATCACACACAGGACTTTGTCAACACGTCCTTGGGCGTCCGTGGCTGAATTTAGGGATTTCTGGGTCGGGACCAAATGTGGGGACCTGACTAAAGCAAATCATCTAATGGTAACCAGAATATGATGAATAATACTTCTTCGTGCTGAGAGGGCTGCAGGACATTGCATCAAACTTAGAAAAACACACGGTCATATTAACCCCTTCTGTAACGGCGACGTCTCTTTGATTCTATTCTTGCTATTAGACTCTTATATTCAGTTTGAAAAGGGTCTTCAGCAACTAACAGGCTTCGAACTATCTCACTTAACACTTTTTACTACCACAGATCCTTCTTGAATTACATACAATCGTCTAAATATATATAGGTAGCTAGAATAAAATTTAAAAGGCGTTGCCGGTACAGAATGGGTTAAAGTCTGGAAGGGTCGGTAAGCCATTGTAACAGGCCCATAACTCCTTCAGGTTATGATGTCACGTTTCATCATTTAATTATATAATCTAATTAATTAATTTCACTCTCAACACCAAACACCTCCCAATTACATTTATGAAAGCATGTGATCCTCCTGGGATTCGAACCAGGGTTACCCCATACAGATCTTAAACTCTATAACCATTACACCATCAAGAAAAAAAAAAGTTAAAAGTTAAATACATGACTACGATTTTATATCCATTTATCGAATACTGGATATAGATTAGATAATTAACCCGCTGAGCACCAGCTAAATATTAATAAATGTACCACCCAGGACCGGCTGATTCTGATTTTGTTTGTATTCCAGAAACAATAGTGAATGGGTTTGGAATGAAGGAAAAACAAAACAAAAATTGGTCAAAAAGTGCAAAAAAATGGTCCTACAGAGCCCCCGAAAACGGATTTTACAGGAGTAAAAAATTGAAGGCAATTTCCCCAAAAAAACATGTTTTTGTGCGCTCACGCGCACGCGGTTGACTTTGCGAGTTTTCAACCATCGGCATGGGTGCATGGGATACTTACACAGTTCCCATACAAATCTGAGCCCTCTAGGTGCCATAGGACCGGAGTAATAGGGACCGGAGTGACACTGACGCAAACGAGGCGTCGCTGGGGTTTAGCGTTACATACATTACCGATGCACTGTTTGCGTAGCTGGGGCTCAGTGGGTTAAAGATAGAATGAATAACACAACCCTTTCCCCGGCAGCGCTGTGATGGCCACCGGGACTGTATGTACGGGTGAGGATGAGGACCAGTGCCAGGACCAGGTCAACTTCAAGGTCAGGCTGGTCAATGGTACGGATGACCACCAAGGCAGGGTCCAGGTCAGAGATAAGGTCAAAGTGTAAGGGATACGCTCTTAAAGTGCATAGCTCACGAGGTCAGCTATCCTCGTTATCATAAATGTAAGTGTGCAATGTGCCTCCTATGTGCAATAATAGTAGTCCGATTTTCTAATATATGTAAATATATATAAATTAGTGGTGTTTTTGTTGTTGTCGTTCCCTAGGCTGCCTGGCCAAACATCCCCGAGTCCCTAAGGAAAGCCATGGCCACGATAGGGCTCTCCAACAGGGCTCTCATGGAGTGTAGATTATGTTGTTGGCTTAAGTGATTGTGTGGAATGCAGTCTTCTATGACGTGTTTAATGGTATGGGGTGCTGTGTTTTGGATGGTGGTGGTGATAGATATTTCCGACATGTATTTACGACTTGTTGTGACGCATACCCAGGAATTACGGGTACCCATATAATAACATAATCGGTCAGAGTTTCAGGAGTCAGGTCACTGGCTGCCATTTTGATTCTCAGTATTTCTTGTGACGCACGTCAGCTCCCCAGCGACCACGAGGGGATAGCGGTTGGCTCCCCATCCTCTTCTCCCCTCTCCCCAGGTAGTGTTATGGGCTGTAGTTTGTTGATTAATTTCTAGTTTCTTCCAAGTGCATCATAGTGTCACAGGTAGTCCAGAAATACTCTTTATTTTCACCTGTGACAATGCATTGTATTTTATTCCAGCTGTCATAGATTTAATGTATTAGGTGACTCGTGGAAGTTGGAGAGTGTGAGTGAGTGAGAGAGAGAGAGAGAGAGAGAGAGAGAGAGAAATCAGAGCTTGGTGGTATCGGCGGATTGATATCGTGCAACATGATTAGGTACGTCATCTCTCGGGCGCCTGATTCGTCGCCGGGCTCCTCCCTCCTGCCCCGTCACCGCTTTCCCGCCGCGTCGGGAATGGGTGCGCCTACACGCACGTACTTCCTTGTGACTTCCATGGGCAGAGCTCATCTTAGTGCTGTACCGCTAACATCCCCTTGCAATCTATCAGCCCACCTCACCCCCCTATTGCGAACTTTCTCTACCACTGCTTACCTTCTTCTCTCTGTATATCCTACTATTAATTAACTGCCCTTCCCCTTGACGTTGATTTCATATATCTGTCACTGTATTATACAGCGAGCTCTCAGAGATATTATATGTACGTAGTTAGGCATTTTTGATCAGAGGGTTATCCATTTTGGCTTGGGGAGGTTTGACATACTCATTGTGTTGCCCCAACCTTATTTTCTTGGGTGTCTGCCAGGTTAGTCGATGCTAGACTGGGGAGAGGCTATCAGGTGGCAGTTTCCTATGAGCATGGACTTCGTTGAGCCTATGTAATGTACTGTCTACCTGCGGAGGCCTAGGCCATTATCTTGTCTGTGTACCTTAGAGCCTAGCACTGTGTTGGTGTGAGGGCGTTGGCCTAGTCCACTCAGCACTGTGCTAGCTCGTTAGCTTTTGACTTAGGAGGGTCGCCAGGAGAGAACCAGGTACACGAGATCTGGATCTTTCAAGAGAGCACCCAGTCATTTAATGTAACTAGGCGCACAGACTTGAGAACGACACTAGGCTACCGAGCAGGTGGCTCGGCCCAGGTAGCCTAGCCTACGACTCCCCTGCTAGACTTCGTCCACCTGGCAGACCCCCGATTAGGGTTTATAATCTCATTGTGTATATGTGTGCAGCATTATTGTTCCTTATGTTTATAGTAAGTCGTGATTGTTGCTGAGAGACCCAACCAGAGCAGGCTTGTGCTTGGTGGGAGAAAGCACATCTTTTTGTTGTTAGAGTTTAGACTGCCGACTGTTTTATAATTACACCTGTGGCAGATAACACCGTATGTCCCTACACTATATATGTTCCCACAGTAATATGTGACGTTAACCACTCCGTTAGAACCGCATGGCTTGTCCTACAGTGACTCTCTAGGATCGCCAGGGCAGTGAATGGGGCTACAGTTTATGTATTAGAGTGTGCTTTATTTCATATGAAAGCTTGTGTCATGGGCAGTCCAGAAAGGCTCTTTGTTTTCACCCATGTCAAGGCTTTATATATTTAATTGTAAAGTATATGTTTTATCATTAACTAGTAATGATGGGATCTGGGAGAGAGAGAGAGAGTAGAACAGAGTGAGAGGGAGCGCGCAGTGTTTTGTCCCGCTCGATGACGTCACGGCTGGCTGCCTCGTGGGGGTTGGTTAAGAGAGGTCCTTACCATGCTGTTAGCTCCCTTGCTAGTGGCTAGAGGACTTGTAACCGCTTTTTTCCCACGCGCCTTGAGCTAGTGCGAGTATATATACAGTTCCTCGCCACTCTCTCCCTCAGATCTGGTTTCTAGAACGCATCCATCTTTTTTCCCTTGCTATCTGTCCCCGCTCCGCACCTGAGAATCTTTTCCTCTGCCTACCTCTCTCTTTTATCTCTCCTATATCTTTCACCACCTTTTTATTAATATTATACCCCCTCTGGTTAACTCTGCAAAATCAGCTTCATGCTGGCCAGTTGTATTGTGCGTTAAGGTCTGATATAACTCATGTATGTTAGTTGTTAAGATAAGTGGATCACGAAGCATTGGTTGGCTTTCATATTGCCGCTTCCTATGATTATTAGTGTTCTGCTGGATTAGATAATGCTAGACTAGGAGTCTGATATTATAAGGTATAGTTTCCTATGGGTGCTGGCTTTAGTTAAAAGCTGCACGACATACCTGAGAACTGGAGTTGATTTAGTAAATTCTAGTCTGTGTGCCATTGAGAGTAGAGCATGCACGAATGAGGGCTTTTTGCCTATACCATTCTGCACTGTTCTAGTCTCGATTGTTTGTCTTTGAGGTACGCCAGGAGAACGCTTAATACTTCGGTATTAAGGTTTCTCAAGAGAGCTACCCTTCCCTATAATGTAATATTTGACGCACAGACTTGAGATTTGCACTAGGCTATGCGGCATGCCATGCGCACCAGTATCTCGTATCATTGACTCTAGCTAGACTTTATCAATCATAGTAGACATTAAGTATATTAACCTAATTACTCTTTTTATGTATACCCGTTTATGATTACACAAGCATTTCGCAGCCTACAGTAGCTTGATGTATTGAGACACAAACGACTTAGGCTCTTTTTGTTGATAGGAATACTGCATTGTCGTGGCAATTATTATTATTGTTGTAGTGTTTAGGGTATTCTTGGCTCCGACGGCATTATATATTCTGCCTTTTTGTGTGCATAGCCTGCACGAGCATTGTTCCGCTGCCTGCCTTTTTGGGTTCCATTTCCGATACGAACATCTTTATAGCATCTAACATTTAAAGAAGATTCCTTGTTAGTGTTGAAGAACTTTAGTGCACTTTCTTTTATGCAGGAGTGCCTGACATTTATTGATTAAAGTAACGTAAGCTGTACCTTCTCTTACCACCTTACTTTGCATACCATAACCAAGCACCTTCGGTTATAGGTAGTAATAGACTGTTTTCACATAACATTAAGCCTAGAGTAGATGCACATTTATTGAGAGTTTGATAGCCTATTGTTGCATATAGAACTCTGTAGAGTATTTGTGTTCTTTGTTCACTGGGAATATACATCAGAGGTTGGAGCTAGCGCTTTCCGTTGTAACATTTATGCCATTACTAGTCCAATGAATAAGAGCCCTGATATATTTGAACCCCAGTCGTAACAAATGGCGACCTTACCTAGGATTTGGTGAACCTACATTTATTAAGCAGGGAACATTTGTTGTTTTGGAGAATATTTTGAGGGGATCAGCAAGAATAATTTTTGTTTTGCAACATAGTATAGCCCTTGAGTATTTCCGAAAATTTGTGTGTGTATATTGAGGTATAAGAGTTTGGGGTGCTTCTTTTCTGAATATTGAGGTGGGAAATTTTTGTGAGCATCATGTCTTATACCGGATCCGAGAAGAATGGAGACACAGTATGTAATGTCGAAACTGAGGAATAGCAGCATGATGGAAGGGTTAATCAGGTGAACTGTGTGGAGGATGCTAGGATATTTTTGCAATGGCCTGTTACTGCCGAGCGGTTGGAGGGTATGGGTCGGTAGGGTCTTCAATGCCTGGCCACAGCTATCGGTCATGCGGGTACTAGCAGCATGACCAGAGATAACTTGATAACGTGTGTACTGGGCAGGGTGACTGGTGAGCGAGATGGGTTGAGTGCTCAGAGCCCTTCGGCCATGCTTCCCCTACACTCGACTCCCAGCCATCCCAGTAGTTTGCCAACCCCGGGTACGCTTCCGCAGTTGGGTGGTGACTGGCAGGGTGGGTTGCCCCTGGGGGAACCACCGGTAATTTCAAACATTGTAGCACCTTCACCTCCTCAAGGGTTAACTCCAGAATTATTGCTTCAGCTCGAATTAGCTAAGATCCAGCAGCAAATAGAATTAGCCAAGATAGAAGAGAGAAAAACTATCAGTCAGCAGTCTCAGCACATAGAGCTAGCAAAAATCCAAGCGGATTTAGAGTCGACTAGGTACTGTGCCGACATGGACGAAGAGAAGTCGCGAGTAGATGCGACGGGACAGCGACTTGGGGCTGGTAACCGTGCTCATGATCAATCTCTCTCGCACTTATTGAAACTGGTTCCGGTGTTTGATGAGAGTGGTGTAACAGAATTGTTCACACGCTTTGAGAAGAAGTGCCAGGAACACCAGTGGCCAGAGAATAAATGGGCAGCACTTGTATCCTCTAGATTAATAGGCAAGGGTCTTAAAGCCTACGATGCGTTACCTTTGGAGTTATGTATTGTGTATGAGGATCTCAAGGAGGCTGTCCTGAGGGCTTACGAACTGCAACCAGAAACTTACCGTTTGAAGTTCCGGGGTGTAACTAAGGGAAGAGATAGCACCTTTTTGGAACACGCCCGGGACTTGTCCGATGCTATGGGGAACTGGCTCCGATCTGAGAAGGTAACAACATTTGATGGACTTAAGCAGTTGATGATGTTGGAGCAGTTCTTTAAGAGCACGGGCGGTGATCTAACTTTGAACTTAAAGGAGAAAAACCCAAGAACTCTAGTCGAAGCAGCAGAAATGGCTGATCGACGGCTGTCGTTGATTCGGGGTTGCGGGTCCTCACAGAAGTACGATGTAAGTGCTAAGGACCGTTATCCTCCCCCTCCCCGTAACAATGACACATTTAAACAGAAGAGCCATGAAACTAAAACTGAATCCATACCTTACACCACACCGTATGTGAAAAGTCAGGGGCCTTTTACATCACAGTATAAGCCGAAACCGAAATTTATGTGTTATAGTTGCCACCAGGAGGGTCATAAGGCAAATGAGTGCCCTAGTCGACCTCCTCCGGCAGCCGTGTCTTTTGCTCACGGCATTGGAGTGTTCAAGAGGACATCGGAGTTTGTTAGAGGCATTTCTTCCGAGGTAAATACACTGCCAGTGCAGAAGGATCCGGAAGGCTTATTCCCTGTCCGTGATGCCTTTAGTGACCACAGGGGACTCGGTTGTGTGGAGTGGGGGGGTAGAAGACATGAAGTGAGAATTTTGCGTGACACTGGGGCATCGCAAACACTGTTGAGAAATTTCACTGGTAAACCTGTCAATACGGCGCGGGTGGTTGTGGTTCAGGGAGTTAATGCGACAAGGTCATACCCGCTTGTAAGAATGAAGGTGGAAGATGATGGTGTGACACATGACCTGGATGTAGGAATTGTGGAGAAGATACCTGTTGGGGGCGTCGACCTCCTTCTTGGCAACGACTTTGCGGGGCCTACTTCTGAGGCTCCACCCTTAGTCGTTGTCGAGAAGCCGGCCGACGTGAGTAGGGAGGAGCAGGAGTGGGTTGAGAAGTGTCCGGTGCAGCCTATGGCTTGTGTTGTCACCGGAGATCCTGCATCCAGGGAGTCACATTCTGGTCAACAATCTTTAGATCAGCGGAGGAAGGGTACCGAGAAGGGGTTGGAAGTTGATGCGGTTGAGAGTTTAGTATCAACGGCCCTTCTCGGGGACTCAGTATTAGGACCAAATATCGAGTCTGAAGAAGACCCAGTAACTGTTGTGGAAAAGGCAGAGGATGGGCTTAAAAAGACGAAAGAGTTGAAGGAGGACAGTGATGCACAGTCGGGAGATGTGGCAACAAGGTACCCTGATGCGTACCCTATGAGAAATGGGTCGGCGAAGACGGTGGTCCGAAGCTTGCTAGTGTATTTTTCCCGGTATGGTTGCCCGCAGGGGATTCAGTCAGTCCAGGGACCCAACTTCGCTTCTAGCCTCTTTGTTCAAGCAATGCCGCAGCATGGAATTGTTGGGGTTGTGTCATCTGCGTATCATCCGGAGAGCCAGGGTGTGTTAGAGCGATGGCACTCAGCCTTGAAATCTGTGCTTCGTTGTTGTTGCTTTGAGAGTGGGAAGGATTGGAATCTTGGCCTGCCATGTGGTTTGTTTGCTGTGTGGGAGGTACCTGGGGAGAGTTTGAGATTCAGCCCTAATGAGCTCGTCTTTGGACACCGTGTCAGAGGGCCTCTCCATATGGTTGAAGAAGTATGGGAGGGCGCAGAAAAACCTTGTTCTATGCTCAAGTGTGTCCTCAACAGTCGAGAACGGATGTTGCGCAGTCTGGAGTTGGCTGGCCGTAATTTGACTAGCTCTCAGGCCCTCAGGAAGGACAGGTACGACCTCAAGATTGAACTCAGGGAGTTTCACGTGGGTCAGGAGGTGTTGATTCTACTGCCCCTTGTAGGTCACCCCTTATCCGCGAAGTACGCTGGTCCTTATAGGGTGGTGGAGGAGCTATCGGACCTGGTTTACTTGGTAGCCACTCCAGACAGATGGAAGCGCAATCAGTTATGTCATTTTAATCCCATGAAGGAGTATGGGAGGCACCCCCCTGAGCCTCTCACTGTGCCTGTGATGACGTTTAGCAGTCAAGGTGGAGAAGGAGAACGGGACAGTCAAGCTCAGGTGGAGGATAACTGGAAGGATAAGAAGTTCAAATGGGCGCTTGAGTGTGAGAAGGTGTTTAGAGAAGTAAAACACCTGTTGTGCACTCACCCGATCCTCAGGGCCCCTGACTTTAGCCTACCTTTGCAACTAGCAACGGAGGCTAGTGGTGTGGGGGCTGGTGCCGTCCTTGTGGAAAAGGACGATGATGGGCTGGAGCATCCTGTTAGTTTCTGCTCGGAGAAGTACAATTCGGCCCAGGGGAGCTTCTCTGTTGTCGAGTAGGAGCTGCTGGCGGTTGTGCTTGCGCTGGGGCATTTCGAGGTCTATGTTCCAGCCTATGGTCCGGTCGTTGTAGTTTACCCAGATCATCACCCTCTCAAGTTCTTGGACCAGTTTCACAATCGGAATATGAGGCTGACCAGGTGGTCACTAAGGTTATTGGTATATAACCTGGACATACGCCATATTGCCGGTTGTGACAACGTGGTTGCAGATGGTCGTTCAAGGGTATATGATCCTGGGTAGATTGACACACGGGTAGCCTCCTGCTTTAGTTTGAATAGTATTTTGCGCTTGGTGCTTGTTGGCTCGCGGTTGTAGCCCAGTGTATTGGGTCGTAAACCAGGAGTTGAGCGTTTGGTATAGAAGAAAAAACTAGGCATGCCCCTATAGTGCAGCCGAAATAAACAAATTATAAACATAAAATTCAAATAAAAACTCTTTCTTTGATAGTTGAATTTGTTTAGTATGTTATAGCAGTAATTCTGAGTTGCACTCCTCTCAGAATGCTGGGCTAGAGAAGCTCGCTCTTGAGGAGCATAACTACATATAATTTAACCTACGGTGTTGGGGAGGGTTATAATTTTGAAAAATGTTTTGTTGAAGAACTGTGCCAGATATTTTACTGCCGCTGGGTGATGGGAAGTGGAGTTATAGCATGGGTTCTAACCATCAGATTTTTGTGAGCCTTGGGGCCTCTGAGAAAAATCTTGGGGGGGTGTGACGTTAACCACTCCGTTAGAACCGCATGGCTTGTCCTACAGTGACTCGCTAGGATCGCCAGGGCAGTGAATGGGGCTACAGTTTATGTATTAGAGTGTGCTTTATTTCATATGAAAGCTTGTGTCATGGGCAGTCCAGAAAGGCTCTTTGTTTTCACCCATGTCAAGGCTTTATATATTAAATTGTAAAGTATATGTTTTATCATTAACTAGTAATGATGGGATCTGGGAGAGAGAGAGAGAGTAGAACAGAGTGAGAGGGAGCGCGCAGTGTTTTGTTCCGCTCGATGACGTCACGGCTGGCTGCCTCGTGGGGGTTGGTTAAGAGAGGTCCTTACCATGCTGTTAGCTCCCTTGCTAGTGGCTAGAGGACTTGTAACCTCTTTTTTCCCACGCGCCTCGAGCTAGTGCGAGTATATATACAGTTCCTCGCCACTCTCTCCCTCAGATCTGGTTTCTAGAACGCATCCATCTTTTTTCCCTTGCTATCTGTCCCCGCTCCGCACCTGAGAATCTTTTCCTCTGCCTACCTCTCTCTTTTATCTCTCCTATATCTTTCACCACCTTTTTATTAATATTATACCCCCTCTGGTTAACTCTGCAAAATCAGCTTCATGCTGGCCAGTTGTATTGTGCGTTAAGGTCTGATATAACTCATGTATGTTAGTTGTTAAGATAAGTGGATCACGAAGCATTGGTTGGCTTTCATATTGCCGCTTCCTATGATTATTAGTGTTCTGCTGGATTAGATAATGCTAGACTAGGAGTCTGATATTATAAGGTATAGTTTCCTATGGGTGCTGGCTTTAGTTAAAAGCTGCACGACATACCTGAGAACTGGAGTTGATTGAGTAAATTCTAGTCTGTGTGCCATTGAGAGTAGAGCATGCACGAATGAGGGCTTTTTGCCTATACCATTCTGCACTGTTCTAGTCTCGATTGTTTGTCTTTGAGGTACGCCAGGAGAACGCTTAATACTTCGGTATTAAGGTTTCTCAAGAGAGCTACCCTTCCCTATAACGTAATATTTGACGCACAGACTTGAGATTTGCACTAGGCTATGCGGCATGCCATGCGCACCAGTATCTCATATCATTGACTCTAGCTAGACTTTATCAATCATAGTAGACATTAAGTATATTAACCTAATTACTCTTTTTATGTATACCCGTTTATGATTACACAAGCATTTCGCAGCCTAGTTTGATGTATTGAGACACAAACGACTTAGGCTCTTTTTGTTGATAGGAATACTGCATTGTCGTGGCGATTATTATTATTGTTGTTGTGTTTAGGGTATTCTTGGCTCCGACGGCATTATATATTCTGCCTTTTTGTGTGCATAGCCTGCACGAGCATTGTTCCGCTGCCTGCCTTTTTGGGTTCCATTTCCGATACGAGCATCTTTATAGCATCTAACATTTAAAGAAGATTCCTTGTTAGTGTTGAAGGACTTTAGTGCACTTTCTTTCATGCAGGAGTGCCTGACATTTATTGATTAAAGTAACGTAAGCTGTAACTTCTCTTACCACCTTACTTTGCATACCATAACCAAGCACCTTCGGTTATAGGTAGTAATAGGCTGTTTTCACATAACATTAAGCCTAGAGTAGACGCACATTTATTGAGAGTTTGATAGCCTATTATTGCATATAGAACTCTGTAGAGTATTTGTGTTCTTTGTTCACTGGGAATATACATCAGAGGTTGGAGCTAGCACTTTCCATTGTAACATTTATGCCATTACTAGTCCAATGAATAAGAGCCCTGATATATTTGAACCCCAGTCGTAACAAATAATACACAGTTCAGAATCCGAGACGTACTTCTTAGTTGCATCTGACTTTTGCAGAAGATTCCTGCATGATGCTTTAGGACTTTCTTTGTTTCACTTTCTTTCAGACAGGAGTGACAGTTTACTGATTATTTAACGAAACGTTAATTATCCTTCTTCTAGTTTGCTATAAAATCGTTGCTGCGATTTAATTACGCTATTTATCTTTTTCCTTGTATACCTTAATAAAGTAATCATATGTTGTATGAGTATAGGCTGCTTCAGTGACCATCAGCCTATAGTGTGCACCTTTTACCGAGTCATAGGATACCTCGTTGTCCAGGCACGACTCAGGGCGGTATAGGTGTTTTGTTCTCCAGTGGTTAAGGTAGGGGTTGGAACTAGTGTTACCATTGTTGCATTTAGCCTTTTCTAGTCCAATGATGAAGAGCCCCGTGTCTCGCAGAACCTGGATCTTAACACTCTGTTAACCCTTAACTGGCGGCGCGCAACATAAGTCGAGTGAAATAAATTTGGACTATGTGGCGGCGCGCGACATAGGTCGTGTGGCAATTTCAGCACGTAATGTAGCTGAGAGAGAGAGACAAGTGGTGGCAAGAGAGTAGCGAGCATATGACTGCTCCAGACGACCGCGGTGGACCAACTGACATGAATCCCACCCTCCTCCACCCTCTCACACTCGCTACTTAGTGAATTGTATGGGGAATGTACCTAATTACATGGTTTTTGCACTCGTGTTGCACGGTTGTTGCAAGAAAACTAGCGGTCATTAAAGGATCATTGTGGTGTCATTGGAAAGCTCTGTTTATGCCCTTTCAGGGATAGATACTTGTTTTACGCTCTGGGTCTTATTTAGGCATGAAAATTATCACGTAAACAGCCCTATTTTGGGTAAAAACACCCCGCTGGTGGCTACATATTATTTACCGCCTAGGCCGCTCTTTAGGTGTTAAGCACTCCATGCTGTAAAAGCAGTTACAAAGATGGACAGATTTTTAAAGAGAGGTATGAATAATTGTATGAGTAGCATAAGTTTAATCATTATATGTAGAAATAATGGCAAATCAAGGGAGGGGGTGGGGGGGGGGGTAAATTTAATGCCTAGACTTCTATCAAGCTTTAAAAAAGGCACCCTCAAAACCCCCCTTTGAGATTAATTTATACATTTGTCAGTAGAAAAATCCTCCTATATTACTAAATTATTGATAATAACACATTAACCCTTAATTAGCGGCGAGCAACATAAGTCGAGTTAAATAAAGCTGGACTATGTGGCGGTGCTCGACATAGGTCGAGTGGCAATTTCAGCACGTAATGTTGCTGAGAGAGAGAGACAAGTGGTGGCAGGAGAGTAGCGAGCGTATGACTGCTCCAGATCACCGCGGCGAACCTACTGACATGAATCCCACCTCCCTCCTCCCTCTCTCACTCGCTATATACGGAATTGTATGGGGAAAGTGCCTAATTACATGCTTTTTGCACTCGGGTTACACGGTTATTGCAAGAAAACTAGCCATCATAAAAGGATCGTTATGGTGTCATTCGAAAGCTCTGTTTATGCCCTTTCTGGGATAGATACTTGTTTTACGTTCTGGGTCTTATTTAGGCATGAAAATGATCACGTAAACAGCCCTATTTTGGCTAAAAACACCCCGCTGGGCGATACATATAAATAAACCGCATAGGCCGCTCTTAAGGTGTTAACTCTAAACGCTCCCCATTTTCTTTCAGTGTTTGGACGGTGGTGAGGTGTGTGTGACGACATGTGGGGAATCCCCGAGGGAGATGTGGTGTGCCAGGAACTAGGCTTCTCGCTAGGGGCTGCGGAAGTCTTCGTGGGATCACAGTATGTATGATGTGTGTATGTGTGTGTGTGTGTGTGTGTGTGTGTGTGATATGTATTGTGCTTCATTCTGATAACATTAGTATAATTTGGGACGTCTGGGCCGAAGGCCGATCTTTCTTAAACTGTAGGCTTGCTTTCGCTCGCCCAGCAAACATACGGCACCTGAATGGGGTGAAGTACAATCGCCGAACAAATGGAAGTGAAGTGTTGTAAAATCCCCAAATTTGGGATAGGGTTAAATGATGTCTTTCCTTTTGTCAAACTAGGGATAGGGTTTAATTATGTCCCTGATTTTGTCAGCTATGGTTCTGGGGAGGGAGGATACCTGATGGACGACCTGAACTGTGCCGGTAGTGAGGGGTCCCTGGCCCAGTGTGACTTTGCTGGCTGGGGCCAACACGACTGTCAGGAGGCCGAGGTGGGTTGGGTATGGTTGTATACAAGCAATGTATTTGTTTAACCTATAATAGATAGTGTATGGTAGAGCCCCTATGATCCTAAATTTGTTATGTACTATAATTATCGATGCTTACCTTACTTTACATTGTAATGTTCCACAAACTTTTCGTGCTACATATATTATGCATGTGGGATTTCTGCGGTAATTATTGATTTGGTATCAAAACTTTGTACAGGAGCAGAGAGTGCTGTCAAGAGTGGCGGACATACTGTACATTAAATGTCATCCCTACAAATTCAAGAGTGACACAGGGATAATTGCTCGTACCTTTCACTTTTCAATATTTGCATGAACTGGTTACTCGGCTGTAGAGTTATTCGTAGTTGCTACGAAACAACGGAGCGGTTACCAATTTACAGATCACGGCTCTTGCTATTGTGTAATGATACTAGTAGAGACACTGAAGATTCTCATACTCGCACTCAGTGATGAGTCAGACTCAATGTATTGAAAAATATCCATTTATCAAGATGAGGACAAAGCAATATATCGTCAACTGGAAAAAACTAGATTATAGTTGATAGTTGCTTGCTTGATATCCCCTCAGGCAGCGGGTGTGCGGTGTTTCCGTGCCGGTGAGTCTTGCGGCCGACAACAATGGCGGTGCAACAACGGCCGCTGTATCGGTGTGGCCTTCCTCTGTGACACTGTGGATGACTGTCAGGATAACTCGGATGAAGACAAGGACATGTGACAGGTAATACAGACACTAACACTGTACATAATAACTACCGGTAATAATAATAGGTATATTTGGAGTCAACAGTTAATCTGGTTATCTTAACACCTTAAGACCGGCCTATGCGGTTTATTTATATGTACCGCCCAGCGGGTTTTTTTTAGCCAAAATAGGGCTGTTTACGTGATCATTTTCATGCCTAAATAAGACCCAGAACGTAAAACAAGTACCTATCCCTGAAAGGGCATAAACAGAGCTTTCGAATGACACCATAACGATCCTTTTATGATGGCTAGTTTTCTTGCAATAACCGTGCAACGCGAGTGCAAAAAGCATGTAATTAGGCACTTTCCCCATACAATTCCGTATATAGCGAGTGAGAGAGGGAGGAGGGAGGTGGGATTCGTGTCAGTAGGTTCGCCGCGGTGGTCTGGTGCAGTCATACGCTCGCTACTCTCCTGCCACCACTTGTCTCTCTCTCTCAGCAACATTACGTGCTGAAATTGCCACTCGACCTATGTCGAGCACCGCCACATAGTCCAGCTTTATTTAACACGACTTATGTTGCTCGCCGCTAATTAAGGGTTAAGATATACATATATATATACATATACTAACATAAATAGATAATAAAAGACAAAAAAAAATCATCTTTAACCCGAGGAACACGATAAGCCTTCCAGAAGATTCTCCTAGATGACGGCGATAAGCCTTCTGGAAGCGAGATATTGAAACATGTACGAAAAACGCACCAACAGACCTAGGCGGCTGCAAATTGGATCAGAAATAGGCCAACATGGAAACTAATGATACCACACATCATAATACACTTGCACCTCACATACATACACTTACACTCACACACCTGTATTTTCTTATTAGCGGAGACAGGGCACTGGGACTGTCCTTCATCCCCAGATATGTACCATATGCTATGCATATAAGATATGTGTGTGAGGGATGGAGGTAAGGCCCTGTATTAAGCGTAAGATTGCCTGCAATGGTGATTACATTACGGTAATATACTGGGGGGAGGGAGGGAGGTAAAAATCATCCCTCCCTCCCTCCTTTCTCTCATTCCTGACTTGTGTATGCCTTACCTTGTACTATTGTAGACAAAAGTCCTGAGACACCTGCCTGCTAGAGAATCGCAAATTGTTTTGGTAACACTGTTACCCCCCCCACCCCCATTCCTTCCCCGCTTATCCACTGTTACGCCTCCCGGCGTTAGCAGAATGGTTGCGTGGGGCATTGCAGTTCGCTAGCGCTCGCCAGGATGGGGGGATGGGCTACAGTTGTCCTAGAATGATCTGCTTTATTTAATTAGTGTCGTGTTGCCTCAGACAGTCTAGAATTGGTCTTTGTTTTGGTCTGTGACCGCGCCTTATATTTTATATTCGCTATAATATAAATGTTGCTTGTGTGGGAGGCGAGCGAGAGAGGGTGAGGGAGTACACCTGGCAGCGGGGTGAGCTATGACGTGGCTCGCTTGGGCGCTGACGGCATTGGCGGCCGGGTGGTCAACTAGTCCCTTCCCATCGCGGCCTCGTGTTCTTTACCAGCTCAGAGCTTGCCTGACACGCGTATCGCCTACATCCTTTGCAATTCTGTCCCCCATACTCGCCACTTTGCATACTATTTCTCTCTCTCAACTTCTCCTTTCTCATTCTCTAATCTTTATTAAACTCAACATTCCTTCTGGTTTCAGCATAGACGTTCACCGTCGACCAGTCGTATTGTACGCGAAGCTCTCAGATATTTCCATGTATTAGGTTAAGGAGGTATTATGCTTTATTGAGGTTTGGAGAGACGGACTTTTCCGTATGTGTCCTCTCTCGGGAAGGTTGTAGACCGGTATATGTCTCCCTGGCAAGGTGTTGAGTGGGTTCTGCTTGGTTATCTAAAGCTAGAATAGGGGTAAGGTTACTGTGTCGTTGTCTCCGATGTGTGCAGTGTTAGCTAAGCCCTGCACGACATCGACAGGCACTGTGGGAGCCTAAGTTGTCTTCGGGTGGGTTTACTTTGCGAGCACAGCGCTGTGGTGTGAGAGGGCCATAGCCTATCCCTCACAACATAGTGCTGCCTCTTTGTGTTGACTTCTGAGGGATCGCCAGGATAGAACTAGGTACTAGAGACCTAGATTTATCAAGAGAGCATCCCCGTCATATATTATTCACTGCACTTTTGAGCCAAGGTTGTTGTTGAGTTGCAAAACCCTAGTAGGCTGTTGCGTTTTGTCACGAAGCATTTCTTTAGTTGTCGAGCATTACTACCTTTGCGCTGTCTTTATTATTCGCCTGCCTATTATTACTATATGTCCTAGCATTTATTGTGACCCGTATTCTACATTATAATTGTTCAAGATTCTTTACAAACATCTTCCCAGCATCAGACTTATTTCAGAAGTTTCCAGTTGATGTTGCAAGACTAGCATTGCACTTTCTTTAACACTCCAGCCCCGGCTATGTATTATATATATATTCCTCGAAACCCGGGTGTTTTGGCCGAAAAACGTCTAGGCTAGGCTACCGTATATTCGTTAATCAGACTGCTTCCCGCATTCCCGCGCATCCCCAAGCGTAGCTGTGTTATTTACCTGTAGAATGGCATTAAGTAGAGCTCTCTAAGTCAACTGGTTGAGCTGTGATGATGATTTCATTGGAGATAACTTTATGGCCAAAACAGCCACTTTACACCACTTTTCGATACTTAACAACAACATACAGGCACACACGAACAAGCGACGCTCTCCTTCTTGTGGCCGGAGATGCGGGGCGACGGTCCAGCCGGCTATTGTTTACATGCGTCGGACCGACGTCTCGCACACGAAGCTCACAGGCTTTCAACCACTGGGCGTTCAAGAGACCATCCGGGTACCTGTTATATGCTTTTTTATGGGCGTTCAAGAGCCCTTCCGTGGTGAGAGGGTTAATACAGGAGTGCCAGTTATTTGAGTATCTACCGTAACGTTAATCAATCACGTTAACTATCTTTTCTTTGTGTAACATAATCGAGTAATATTTTACGGTTTGAGAATAGGCTGTTTAATTGAGCGTCAGCCTAGTGTGTGTGCACCAGTTACCGAGTCATAGGATACCTCGTTGTCCAGGCACGACTCAGGGCGGCAATGGTGTTTTGTTTTCCAGTGTTTAAGGCAGGGGTTGGATCTAGTGTTACCGTTGTTGCATTTTGCCATTATCTAGTCCAATGTTGAAGAGCCCTGTGTCTTTGAGAACCTGGATCGTAACAAATGGCGACCTAGCTCAGGATCTTGTGAACTAAGAGATAATTGCAGGATTGTTGTGGTCATTTGTTTTATTGAGGAATATAGTGGGCACGTAAATTTTTTTGGCAAAGTAGTATAGCACTTGAGAGTCTTCAGACATTTTTGGCAAGTGAATAGTGCTACATAAGAGTTTGGGGTACTTCTTTTCTGAATATTGTGGTGAGAAATTTTTGTGAGCATCATGTCTTATACCGGGTCAGAGGAGAATGGAGACACACTACGTAATGTCGAAACTGAGGAACAGCAGCATGATGAAAGGGTTAATCGGGTGAACTGTGAGGAGGATGCTAGGATATTTTTGCAATGGCCTGTTACTGCCGAGCGGTTGGAGGGTATGGATCGGTACGGTCTTCAATGCCTGGCCACAGCTATCGGTCATGCGGTTACTAGCAGCATGACCAAGGATAACTTGATAACGTGTGTACTGGGCAGGGTGACTGGTGAGCGAGATGGGTTGAGTGCTCAGAGGCCATGCTCATGGCCTTCGGCCATGCTTCCCCTACACTCGACTCCCAGCCATCCCAGTAGTTTGCCGACCCCGGGTACGCTTCCGCAGTTGGGTGGTGACTGGCAGGGTGGGTTTCCCGTGGGGGGACCACCGGTAATTTCAAACATTGTAGCACCTTCACCTCCTCAAGGGTTATCTCCAGAATTATTGCTTCAGCTCGAATTAGCTAAGATCGAAGAGAGAAAGGCTATCAGGGCAGGTGAGCAGCAAATAGAGCTAGCAAAAATCCAAGCTGAGTCGACTAGGTACTGTGCCGACAGGGACGTAGAGAAGTCGCGAGTAGAGACAACGGGACAGCGACTTGGGGCTGGTAACCGTGCTCATGATCAATCTCTCTCGCACTTATTGAAACTGGTTCCGGTGTTTGATGAGAGTGGTGTAACAGAATTTTTCACACGCTTTGAGAAGAAGTGCCAGGAACACCAGTGGCCAGAGAATAAATGGGCAGCACTTGTATCCTCTAGATTAATAGGCAAGGGTCTTGAAGCCTACGATGTGTTGTCTATAGAGTCTTGTATTATCTATGAGGAACTCAAGGAGGCTGTCCTGAGAGCATACGAACTACAACCAGAGACATACAGGTTGAAGTTCCAGGGTGTTACCAAGGGTCGGGAGAGCACCTTTTTGGAGCATGCCCGGGAGCTGTCCGATGCTTTTGGGAATTGGCTGAGGTCGGAGAAAGCTACTACGTTTGACGACATTAAACAGTTGGTGCTTTTAGAGCAGTTTTTCAAATGCACGGGCGGCGACCTGACGTTAAACCTTAAAGAAAAGCAACCAAAAACTCTACAGGAGGCAGCTGAGATGGCTGACCTCCGGCTATCACTAATTCGTGGGTGCGGGTCTGCCCAGCGTAGTGAGCAGGTAACAAGGGGCGTGACGCCCCACCCCCCCGAGTTAGTGATATACCTTATGCAAACAAGTACAAGAGCCATGATACCAAGACTGACCACAAGTCTAGCACCGTCCCATTTAAGAAGGGGCCGGTCCCTTCCCAGTACCAAGGGAAGCCCAAAGGGGAGTTGGAGTGTTATCATTGTCATAAAAAGGGGCACTTTGCAAGAGTCTGTCCTAACAAACCACCTACAGCAGCTGTGTCTTTGGCCTGCA
Source organism: Paralithodes platypus (assembly GCA_032716605.1). Lineage (NCBI taxonomy): Eukaryota > Metazoa > Arthropoda > Malacostraca > Decapoda > Lithodidae > Paralithodes > Paralithodes platypus. The sequence goes on along the minus strand of CM064549.1, from coordinate 6,902,495 downwards.
ACATTGGTGTGTCTCCGATGTCATCTGAGTTTGCCCGGGGCAGTTCGTCAGAGGCTGAGGCACAGCCAATGCAGAAGCACCTGGGAGGCTCGAACCCTGCTCAGGATGTTTTTTGCGACCATAGAGGGCGGGGTTGATGTGGGCGGGGCGCAAGCATGGAGTTGAGGCCTTGCATGATACAGGTGCTTCCCAGACTCTGATGAACAACTTGACTGGCTACCCTATAAACGTGGCTCGGGTGGTGGTGGTGCAGGGTATTAATGCAACTCGGTCATACCCGCTGGTGCGGTTGGAGTTGGAGGTGGATGGTGTGGCACGTGAATTGGATGTCGGGATTGTGGAGAAACTGCCAGTGGAGGGCGTCGACCTTCTTCTCGGCAACGACTTTGCAATGCCCGCTTCTGAGGTTCTACCCTTAGTCGTTGCCGAGAGGCCGGCCAACGTGAGTAGGGAAGAGCAAGAGTGGGTCGAGCGGTGCCAGACACAACCCATGGCGTGTGTTGTCACCCGAGCTCGGGCAGCTAAAGTGTCACAGCCTAGTCCTCCGTCTTCAGACCAGCGGAGGAACGATCAACAGGAGGAGGCTAAAGCTGGAATTGGTTTTAAGAGTTTTGACTCGGCGGCTCTCCTGGGTGATTCAGTATTAGCACCATTACTTAATTCTGGAGTAGCCCCTGGGCCTGTCATCGAGAGTGACGAGGCTGGGCATGACGATTCTCCACGACAGCAACGTTATGTACATCGAGAGAGACAGAGGGAGCAGCCAGGTATCGGGGAAGGTCATGCATTGCTCCGGGAGCAGTTAGATCGCTTGACACCCTCAGATATACGTCGGTTGCAACTAGAGGACCCTGAGCTCCAAACGTGTGTTAATGGAGCTGTAGAGCTCGACGAGGACAGCGATGCACAGCCAGGAGATTTTTTTTATTTAGAAGGCATCCTCTATAGGCGTTTTCAAGACCCTAAACGTAGTTGGCAAGAGGGGTCCGGAGTAGTGGACCTGTTGGTGGTGCCATGGGAGTGCAGGGATAGCCTACTGAGGTTGGCGCATGACATACCACTGGCAGGACATCTAGGGGTGAGAAAAACGGTGGCGGCTTTAGAAAAATTGTTTTGGTGGGGCAGGTGGTAACCTGGATAGCAAGGTGTCATACGTGCCAGAGGGTTGGAAAACCTAACCAAACAATTCCGAGAGCCCCGTTGCACCCCATTCCTGTCAGTGGACCGCCCTTCAGTAAGGTCATCATTGATATGGTCGGACCCCTACCCCCTACTAGTGCCGGTAATAAATTTCTATTAACTATCATGGATGTGGCCACTCGTTATCCTGATGCATATCCAATGAGAAATGGCACAGCGAGAACTGTTGTCCGGAACCTGCTCTTGTATTGCTCGCGGTATGGTTACCCGCAAGAGGTGCAATCGGACCAAGGCTCTAATTTTACATCTAATCTGTTCAAACAAACTATGATTCAGCATGGCATCAGCACTGTCGTCTCTTCTGCGTATCACCCGGAGAGTCAAGAGGTGTTGGAGAGGTGGCACGCCACGCTGAAAAGCATGCTTCGATGTTATTGCGCAGAGAACGGAAAGGATTGGGACCTTGGTCTGCCGTATGTTTTGTTCGCGGCAAGAGAAGTACCTGGAGAAAGTCTCGGTTTCAGTCCGAATGAGCTTGTTTTCGGGCATGAGGTGAGGGGCCCTCTCCACATGGTGAAAGAGATTTGGTAGGGTACCGCTAAGCCATGTTCTATGTTGCGATACGTCCTCGAGAGCAGAGAGAAAATGCTTAGAAGTCTGGAGCTGGCCGGGCGTAATTTGGTGAGTTCGCAGGCCCGTATGAAGGACAGGTACGATACTATGGCGAAACTCCGGGAGTTTCAGGTAGGTCAAGAGGTGTTGGTCCTGTTGCCTTTGTCAGGTCATCCTCTGGCTGCCAAGTACGCTGGGCCTTATCGGGTGGTGTCAAAGATCTCCGATCTAGATTACCTCGTTGCCACTCCAGACCGGAAGAAGCGTAACCAACTATGCCACATTAATTTGTTGAAGGAGTATGTGAGGTGCCCACCTGAGTCACTAGCTGTCCCTGTGTTGACCTGCTGCGGTCATGGTGGAGAAGGAGAGGGGGGCAGCAATGACCAGGTGGATGATAACGGGGATTGTCATGTCTCGGCTGATCAGTGGGCGGGGAATTCGAGCCAATGTGCGCATGATGCTCTGGCGCATCTGCCGGAGGAACAGCAGGTGGCAGTGCAGCGCCTGCTCGATTCATACCCCACTGTATTTGCCGAGCACCCAGGCCTCACTACTCAAGCGGTGCATGACGTCGATGTAGGAGAGCACCCCCCCTTCAAGTCGATACCTTATCGGGTGCCACCCATTAAACTCCCAGCGCTCAGGGAGGAGCTGGAGTATATGCTGGCGAGAGGCTTGATCGAGAAGGGGGCAGTACGGTGGACTTCTCCTGTCACTCTGCAGCCCAAACCTAATGGAAAAGTTCGGTTCTGCATTGACTTTAGGCGGTTGAACGGGTTGACCCCCACCAATGCCTATCCTCTTCCCCGGGTGGATGACAGTGTGGATAAGATCGGGAAAGCAAGGTACTTGACCAAGGTAGACCTCGTCAAAGGCTACTGGCAAGTACCACTGTCTGAGCGGGCTAAAGAGGTGTGCGGGTTTGTGGTGGATGGCAGTACTTACCGTTGCAACGTGATGCCATATGGTCTGAAAAATGCACCGGCCACTTTCCAGAGCTTAATGAACGACATCGTAGCAGACATCCCAAACTGTACTGTCTACCTTGATGACATGATCATTTATGACAACGATTTCCAAAGTCACTGTGAGCACATAGAATCCTTATTTAGTCAACTTAGTAAAGCAGGCTTGGTGGTTAATCTGGGCAAGTGTGACTTTGTGCAAGCCACGGTGCAGTATCTGGGGTTTGTGGTTGGGTTAGGGCAGGTGAGCCCGCCCCAACAGAAGATACAGGCTATCGACTTGTTCCCCAGGCCGACCACCAAGCGGCAGATCATGAGATTTTTGGGCATGATTGGGTGTTACCGCCGCTTTATAAGAGGTTATTCTACTGTGTTAGCTCCTTTGACAGATCTACTAGCTAAAGATAAAAAGTTCCGCTGGGCACCTGAGTATGAGCAGGCGTTTCGAGTAGTTAAACACCTTTTATGCACTCACCCAATCCTCAGGGCCCCGGACTTTGAACGACCATTTCAGTTGGTGACTGATGCCAGCGGAGTAGGGGCTGGTGTCGTAGTTTTGCAGACAGACGAGGAAGGTCTTGAGCATCCAGTCAGTTTCTTTTCAAAGAAATTTAATTCAGCACAGAAAAACTATTCGGTTGTTGAAAAGGAACAGCTGGCAATCGTGTTAGCGCTCAGACACTTTGAGATCTATGTTCCTGCCTATGGGCCAGTCGTGGTAGTGTATACCGACCACCACCCGCTTAAATTCCTCAATCAATTCCACAACCGGAATATGAGGCTGACCAGATGGTCGCTCATGTTGCAAGAGTACAACTTAGACATTCGCCATATTGCCGGTTGTGAGAATGTGATTGCGGACTGTTTGTCGCGGGTGGAGGATCCGGGGTAGGCTACCACAGTATGTTGGTATAGCCTCCTGTCTTGGCTCGCGGTGTATTTTTGCGCTGGTGCTTGTTGGCTCGCGTGTATAGCATCAGCGTAGGGTCGCAGAGCAGGAGTTGTTGGCTTTGATTAGAAGAAAATTAGGCTACATCTATAGTAGCCGCCAAAAACAACATTAAAATAAAATATGAAAAATTAAATAAAAACTCTTTCTTTTTGATAATTAATGTTAAGATAATATTGTAGCTGAGTACTGAGTGCAGATGATTTTCCCTCAGTAGGCTGTGCTTCTTAAAGCTCGCTCTGGGAGCACAATGTTATGAATAAATGTATTATATTTGGCAAGGGTGATAAGATTTTTTTTATATATAAATGTTGTTGTATTTTTTTTGAGGAGACTGAGCTTGCATTCCATGAGTGGCAGAGTGGTTAGGAGTGGCAGATTCTAGCGACATTCTGCCTGTTCAGATAATTTTGGGCTCATGGTTGAGTGTCCCATATCTTGGGGGGGGTGTGACGCCTCCCGGCGTTAGCAGAATGGTTGCGTGGGGCATTGCAGCTCGCTAGCGCTCGCCAGGATGGGGGGATGGGCTACAGTTGTCCTAGAATGATCTGCTTTATTTAATTAGTGTCGTGTTGCCTCAGACAGTCTAGAAATGGTCTTTGTTTTGGTCTGTGACCGCGCCTTATATTTTATATTCGCTATAATATAAATGTTGCTTGTGTGGGAGGCGAGCGAGAGAGGGTGAGGGAGTACACCTGGCAGCGGGGTGAGCTATGACGCGGCTCGCTTGGGCGCTGACGGCATTGGCGGCCGGGTGGTCAACTAGTCCCTTCCCATCGCGGCCGCGTGTTCTTTACCAGCTCAAAGCTTGCCTGACACGCGTATCGCCTACATCCTTTGCAATTCTGTCCCCCATACTCGCCACTTTGCATACTATTTCTCTCTCGACTTCTCCTTTCTCATTCTCTAATCTTTATTAAACTCAACATCCCTTCTGGTTTCAGCATAGACGTTCACCGTCGACCAGTCGTATTGTATGCGAAGCTCTCAGATATTTCCATGTATTAGGTTAAGGAGGTATTATGCTTTATTGAGGTTTGGAGAGACGGACTTTTCCGTATGTGTCCTCTCTCGGGAAGGTTGTAGACCGGTATATGTCTCCCTGGCAAGGTGTTGAGTGATTCTGCTTGGTTATCTAAATCTAGACTAGGGGTAAGGTTACTGTGTCGTTGTCTCCGATGTGTGCAGTGTTAGCTAAGCCCTGCACGACATCGACAGGTACTGTGGGAGCCTAAGTTGTCTTTGGGTGGGTTTACTTTGCGAGCACAGCGCTGTGGTGTGAGAGGGCCATAGCCTATCCCTCACAACATAGTGCTGCCTCTTTGTGTTGACTTCTGAGGGATCGCCAGGATAGAACTAGGTACTAGAGACCTAGATTTATCAAGAGAGCATCCCCGTCATATAACGTAATCTTCATTATACCACCTTCGGACAACGTTAGGCTACGAGCCGCATGCTCGCCCATTGTTGCCCTGCCTTGATACCCCAGCTAGACTTTATTAACTGAGCAGACACTGGTTAGAGATAAGCCCCCTTTATTATATGTATGCAACATTATTATTCACTGCACTTTTGAGCCGAGGTTGTTGTTGAGTTGCACAACCCTAGTAGGCTGTTGCGTTGTGTCACGAAGCATTTCTTTTAGTTGTCGAGCATTACTACCTTTGCGCTGTCTTTATTATTCGCCTGCCTACTATTACTATATATCCTAGCATTTATTGTGACCCGTATTCTGCATTATAGTTGTTCAAGATTCTTTACGAACATCTTCCCAGCATCACACTTATTTCAGAAGTTTCCAGTTGATGTTGCAGGACTAGCATTGCACTTTCTTTAATACAGGAGTGCCAGTTATTTGAGTATCTACCGTAACGTTAATCAATCACGTTAACTATCTTTTCTTTGTGTAACATAATCGAGTAATCTTTTACTGTTTGAGAATAGGCTGTTTCATTGAGCGTCAGCCTAGTGTGTGTGCACCAGTTACCGAGTCATAGGATACCTCGTTGTCCAGGCACGACTCAGGGCGGTAATGGTGTTTTGTTTTCCAGTGTTTAAGGCAGGGGTTGGATCTAGTGTTACCGTTGTTGCATTTTGCCATTATCTAGTCCAATGTTGAAGAGCCCTGTGTCTTTGAGAACCTGGATCGTAACACCACCCTCTCTCAGCTAAGCCCCTCCTTCCCTCTCTATACTTCTTTCTTGTTTCACGTCTGCGAGCCCCTTCCCTTGATCACTTTCCACCACTATGTAGAACCACGGGACGAAAAACACAAAATAACCCTTTCTTTCCCTATTTGTTCACTCCCGTCGAATCTTTGTATTGCTTTGTATATATTCCAAATTTAACTTCTATAGATCAATATCATATCGTGAAATGTGTATTACGTTACATAGGTTTGTAAAATATGGCAAATATGAACATGAACTAACACAATATAAACCTTTTGATCGTTTCGATGATGGGAGACTATAATAAATTTATGTTATCTAAGTTAGATACAATTGAGACTTAAATATACTTTTGCATTCTCATATCTCAAATCAGTTACGATCATATAAGGAAATATATTCTAATTTCTGGGGTAAGCATATATTCCATTGTTCAAGTGTATAGAATTTTTAAAAATTATCATTGACGCACACATAAACTTGGTTCCATGGCCCAATTGTATTTAATAATTATACAGAAGGAATATACATTATAATTATGGTTGCGTTTATTAGAATACGAATAAAGGTAATAATAATACAAAAATAAAAATAATAATTATATAGATACTACTACTACTACTACTACTCAGTCAGTGCATCCCCTCTTTGGACCCTAGACTAGGTCAGAATAGTCATCAAAGCGCCTGACTTCGTTGTCATTCAGCTACTTCCTATTCCGGGGTAAGCACTCAGACTCATCATCGTGGATTACTACTACTACATTGATTTTTATTTAATATTTTTCATACATTTCATGTTACTACTACTACCATCACCACCTCCACCATCACCACCACCACTACCTTATATTTAATATTGTACACATACTAAATTTCACATGCATCAGATACTACTATTCTACACCATGCAACTTCAATCCAGTCTCCTTCCTATGCGACCCTCTGCCACTGCTGCCTCGTAGTCTACTTCTGCCACCGTCACTGGTTGTGGTGCAGACCTTCTTGTTCCCCGTAGGCATAGTAGTGCTGATCTGAGCAATGAGAAATATAGACGGCATCTCATCTAGGCTACGACGTGACTCCTAGGCTGTTGCTTCTTCTCTGCGATGATCTCTGCTAGCCTTGAATAGAAGCACTGGGCCCTGGGTCCCATCCCTCCTGATGTGGTGAAGACTAGTGGGGTAAAGCTGCCATGTTCGACGTGTAAGATCCTTTCTCCATATGTCCTGACCTTCTCTCGTTCGTTCCTCTTGTGTGCAGCCTCCAGAGACAGCTCGCTGTAGCTGTGGGCCATTGGGTCAAATACTCTTATGTCAAAGAACGCTCGCTGTGCATTTGTCCAAAAGCCTCTTGCAACTACTACTACTACTACTAATAATAATAATAATAATAATAATAACATTAATAATAGCATTCATAATAGTAATAATAACTCACAATAATGTATGAACGTATTAAATTAATAGTGTCAATAATATTAATAATCACAAATTGTCTAGCCTCACTTGTCATTAATGGTTACCTCCGTACCATTGTATGCATTATATAAGTCTTATTAACACTTGATAAGATGAACTGGGTAACACCAAGTCAGTAGAGGGTTAAACGTTACTTGACAAATTGGCGGCCATGAATGAGAGGTGAATTTTTTTTGTCCGAACAACCGCTTTGGAGTTATAAGGGGAGTAGAGGGTGGAGGGTACAGTTAGGGGATCGGAAGAACTTGATTATACCGAGGTTAAATAATTCCTCCACTACTTCGTGCCATCATATCCAAGTCTAGCAGCAAGATGGATGGACGCCACCACGACACTATAGCCCATCGCGCTAGGATGGTTGCAATGGGTGAGGCTGGTCAAAGTGACAGTGTTACTGCCAGGATGATGGGGGTCAGCAGGTCCACCGTCTCGCGCTGGCGCATCCGGTGGGCGACAACTGGGAGTTTAAAAGATCTCCCAAGATCCCTCGAGAAACGACCAGAGAAGAAGACCAAAGGATCCAACCTGACATTCGGGAACAACCATTCTCAAACTCTCGGGCCACTAAGGAACGGCTCCAGCTTGATGTTGCCGCCAGAACAGTCAGACGTCGATTCCATGCGTCTGGCATCCACCACAGGTAATATCAACATTTTCTTATACCTTTCAGAGCGGGTAATGTATTTTTGGTTGGCTTTAATTTATATTTAAATGTTCTAAATTCAGCTGAGGAACCATCTGTGGTAATACAATGGTTTATTTTGATTCTTGGTAGAATAGAAGTTCGTCCTAAAATAAATAATATGACCTAATGAGAACCATAATTAAATGAAAATGGCATCACCAGCATTATAAAGGTGAATAATATATTGATGGGAATCATAATATCGTCAACAAATATAATTTAATTTGCATACTAAATCTAATGCAGGAAATTGATCGTCACTAAAAGTGCTTTGCCTTAACCGTTTGAGTACCAGCGACGTGGGCTATCATTTAGTTTAGCTATATTTTGACGATATTATGCAGCTTAGGAAGGATCTGTGGCAATTAAAAGGGTTAGTTTAGATATATTAAAGTCTTATTATTACTAGAGGTTCTACTTAAACTGAATAAAATCGCCTAAATAGTAGCCAGAATAAAGTTAAAAGGACGTCTCTGGTACAGAACGGGCTAAAAACAACCTATTTGTTATTACCTAAGGGTAACCCACTGAGTTTCATGACGCATGTTGAAAGTGTATTCTGGATTCAATTTTCAATATATAATGTTTAGGGCTCCATTGCTATTGTTATTTTGCAGTACGAGCAAACCTCTTGTAGTGGGGACGTGTGATACAATATATTTGTATCAAATTGTATGATATATTAGGTTCCTCATTATGTTATATACAGATATATCCTAGTTCATATTAGTAACGTGATTGTTGGTAAGCGACCGTACACTTGCTAGTTGAGTGCAAGAACAGGACGTTTTATTGCTTTGGTGTCATCAAAACGAATCTGAAAATCATTCACATAGAGTATCATACACATTTATCATTGTCTAGATAAGATGTTTTGAGGGAACATGATTTCGGTTTACTTAATTGTTGTTGTACTCATCATGTAACATTGTATTAACAGAACAATAAATATATGTCCATCGAGGCTTACTACCCTTATGATATTTCATTACTTTTGTAGGGTCCCAGCTGTGAAGGAGGTGCTACTAGCGCGACATCGAGAAGGGCGTCTGCAGTTTGCAAGGGAGCACGTGGATAATGATTTGGATTACTGGGGACGCGTGATTTTCTCCGACGAGAAAACGTTTCAGTCAACACATCATGGAATGCTGCATTGTTGGAGGCCTGATAATAGCCGCTATGACCCGCATCACATCTACCAAGAAGTGAGGAGTGGTCACGTGATGGCCAACGTTTGGGGCTGGGTAAACTTAAACTGCATGGGGGAGTTGATGGAGATCAATGGACGATTTACTGCTGACCAGTATATAGAAATCCTAGATGAGGTGATGCTCCCAACAGTACGGGCATACTGCCTACCATATCCTGAACAAAATAGTGTTTATGCAGGTATGAATCGATATTACTAATTACATAAATCATAATTTATATAAACACAAAGAATATAACAAAGCAAACAACACAAAAAATAACTTAAATAGTAACATTACTGTATTTGCCATTTGTGCATGTCCTGTAATTTAACTATTAAGATTACCTTAGTGCTGATGGCGTACGGTAGCTTATATAATGAAACCTATCTATATATTGCCGGACGCCATGATCTTCGAAGAGGTGGCCACGAACGAAACTACCCCATTTCACAAACATTTCCAAAATAAAAAGTGAATGCTAAACCATTATCGATAACTATAACTATGGTTGGATAGTGTACCGACTACAATATTTACCAATTGTTATTTGAATTACATACACTTCGAGTAAGTCCTGGGAATACCTCCACTTTTTCTGGCTGAGGTATGCACTGTACCGATTGCCTGGTAGATAATAATAACTCCTTCCTTGCCGCATAATTATCAATGTGCCCACCATATTTCATAAACGTTAGTTATTTACATTGTGAGATGCCTTGTTTATAGACAAACAAACCAATGGAGGCAGCAATATAACATCCTTCCAACTTCGTTGATGGAGGAATTTTAATGTTATTGCAACATTTCCTGGTATCATTTAAGATAGCCTACCAGCATTCCAATATTTATGTTGACTTCTTTTCACCCAGGACCGTTGTCCAGTCCACACTGCCAGGATCGTGCGAACGTGGTTTGAAGAACATCGTGCTGAGGTTGAGCTGCTGGACTGGCCGAGTAAGGCACCAGACTTAAACCCCATTGAGTCTGTGTGGGGCAACATGGTGAACAGCTGGGAGCCCGAGATGGAACGGACCCGGCAGCAGCTTCTTCAGCACACTCAACGGGTCTGGGAGGTGCTCCGAGGTAAACCACACCTCATCTACAACCTGGTATCTTCCATGCCCAGCCGACTACAGGAAGTTATCCTTCGTGAAGGCTACTGGACTCACTACTAGGAAGATGTTTGTATTATATTTGTATTTGTTTTGTAACTTCATGTTAACCCTCTCACATCCTTATGACACAGACGTTGCCAGATTAGCAATACAAACATAGATTTTTCTCTCTCTTATAATTACCTCTCCAAAATTAGTTTTCTACCCACAGCTAACTCAAAGACAACTGCAGAGGTTGAAGTAAATAAACTAAAGGTTTATAAATACCCCTGACGGTAACAAAGGCTTTAAAGTATCCCTAATAGGCTCAAAATTGCGTCAAGGGCGTGAGAGGGTAAAGGAACATGATACATGAAAGTTTATTATTTTTAAGTTTATGTATTCTTATGTAAAATATAAAATTATATAAAAAAATATTTATAAATATATATTGATCATGAGTGAAGTAGCTTAAGTTATGTAAACATTCTCGCAAGTGTATCAACATAATTAGAGATAAAATAACATTAATAAATTGACAAGTATTATCTGTTTCATCTATATACTCCTATATTTAGTAGCATTTCATACACATTTGTTTTCACTCACGCCATCACCTACCTTAGTTGTTATAATCACATGAGGTCACATTGGTTATGTTGTCATTTTTGAGATATTACCGGTACTTTCAATTATTATGTGTTATATTTAAGTGCACGTTCATATATTTGTAAACAACAAATAAGCTATAACTTCAAATAATAATAACTGCACTGTATCATATTATAATGATAATCATATGGGAAAGAGTTCAGAAGTATATGTGTGAAAGCCGTGCTATAGTCTATTTCCTGTAAGTAGGCGAAACATCATGACCTGTCTTCTGTAACTCAAAACGGACTGGAGCAAATTGGTTGTATATTTCCACATTAATTCCCTGACTAACTCTTTCCATTGGTATAAATATTAGCTCGATTACTCGTCGATTTTGAGTTACGGAGGTTAGAGGTCATGATTTCTCGCTTACTTAGAGCGAATAGACTATAGATGGAAGAATAATGGGAAAAACTTTATACACATTCAACGAGTCGATGAGAGATGGAGCATTAGAAAGAAAGAAAGGAGATAATCGTCATTGTGTGGTTATAGTCAAGGTCAAAATACACTGTGTATCTTGACCTTGGTTATAGTGGTGGAAAGTGATCAAGGGAAGGGGCTCGCAGACTGAAACAAGAAAGAAGTACAGAAAGGGAAGGAGGGGCTTAGCTGAGAGAGGGTGGATAAGCGGGGAAGGAATGGGGGTGGGGGGCTAACAGTGTTACCAAAACAATTTGCGATTCTCTAGCAGGCAGGTGTCTCAGGACTTTTGTCCACAATAGTACATGTAAGTGATTTATTCATTCCCTACACCTAAATCTGGGTCCTAATTCTTCATAATATGCCTTGTGGTGCAAAAACATTGCTTTGTAAGGCCGCAGAGATAAAGGCTAGTATGATATAAGTAATGGATAATTCCACTCAAGTCTAAACCTCACGGATAGGATAGGTTTTTGTGAGAAACCTCAGTTGCCAGAAATTGGGTTTTAATGCTAATTACCTGAGCCACCAATGTCAAATACATAGTACACGATCCCAGAACACTCATTATACTTACCCATTTCTGTATTTTCCGTTCTGCAGTCCCCAGTTGAAGTCCGCCTCATAGCCGGGGACGGGGAGGAGGTGAGACATTCAGGAGGGACTGAATCAGCCTCGAACGGAGCAGGACGGATAGAAAACAACTACATGGGGGTGTGGGGCTCCGTGTGTGATGACGACTTCGGCTTGGAGGAGGACATGTAAGAACTACTATCATAGACTTTGTATTGATAGAGAGAAGGCAGTAGGGATATTTAAGTGTGACACGTGTTGGTAGAGCCTTTTGAAGATCTCTGTTTTCTTACACCTATTCTTCCTCCAGGTGCTATGTCGTATGCTTGGATGGTCTCAGGCATCATACGTATATAAGAACAACACTTTCGGCCCAGGGACTGGACCCATCTGGCTAGACGATGTGCGCTGCTTGGGGTACGAAGCCGCCATCACCGATTGCCAGTTTCCGCCGTGGGGCCAAACCAATTGTGACCATAATGAGGATGTTGGATTGATGTGCTCTGATGGAGCGAGTGGAAATATGGCTTCTTCTTTGGCACCTCGTCCTTCGGTAAGTTCTTCATTCTTTCCCATATTACTAACTTTGGGATTAGATAAATAGGCGCACTCACAAAATACATGTGTCCAATATATATTGTTTGAATCTGCTGTCACCGATTGCTAGTTACTTAATGAGGATATTGGCTTGAGGTGTTCGGATGGTAAAGGTGGAAATACAGCTTCGTCTTTGCCACCTCCTCCATGGGTAAGTTATATTTCTTATCTAATTGCTATTAGTCGAGGGCAAAACTGTCAAAATTTACATACATGTTGCAACTGTGAATGAAACTGAAAAATTGCCACAGTAATAATTTAGGTAATAAAAACACTTTGACCCAAAAGGGCAAAGGTTCAAATATCAAGTTCAAGATCAGCCAGGGTTTAAAGGACATGAAAACAAAAGTTAGATATCGAGACTCAGAAGGCCTATTGTCTATTTGAATAAGTACCAAACTCAAAGGAGACAGTACAATGCTTTTTATGGTGCACAGAAGCCAGATGTCCGACAGAGATTAGCTTAACTTAGTTTGTGTTTATGTTAGGTTAGTTTATGATATGTGTTTCCGATTAATTTCATAAATGGCTAGATCTGGGTTATAGTTGGTATTCAAAATCTTGCAAAAGCCAATCAATGTTCTTCAAAATCTAACCTGTTTCTACTTGTTGAGTTTGTTATATCGATCAAATATAAGCTTTTTAATTAGCTCGAGAGGGATCTGTGCCCAATTCCAAGCCATTTATCAAAGGACTCAATCAAAATATCTGCGTCTGTGAACTTTAATATAAACACCTTATGAAGAGGAGCACTTTAATGGCAACGATTTGCATATAGCTTCATCAGGCCAATGAAGATATATGTCCATTTTTCTACATTTCTAAGTATTGTATATATTGTATATAGCCTACTCAGGCACAATACCCCATAGCTGGGGTAGCCAACTCGAGACAGAGCCCGAACAGAAACAACATTTTGAATTCCAATTATTAGGGTCCGAGACCACTTTCGCGTTCCCTCGCCCCTTTCTCTGTCTCGTTTAGTAGGTGAATTTTACAAAGGAGGAGGATTCCTAGCCTACCGCCCTTGAAGTAGGAAAAGTAGTCGAGGAAAAGAGAAAGACAGGAACAGCTAAGGTAGGGTAGAGGATGCCAAACCTCACTCTGGTGTATATATTAATTGTGTTCATATTTCTAAGTATATTTGTTCACATTTCTAAGTATATTTGTTCACATTTCTAAGTATATTTGTTCACATTTCTAAGTATATTTTCATCATGCTGGTGTTTATGGCTACATTTATAATTACATTTCTATCGATCTGGTGTCTATATTGATTCTGTCTACATTACTAAGTACATTTTGCTCAACACCTCCTCCTATTCATTTCACTACACTTAAGGGGGGTGACCTGTGTTTGTTTTGTTCTTTTCTATCTTTCTCTGGCTTGTATCCATTTGGCCCCATTCAGCCTACTATTTTAAGACGTTTATCCCCATCCAGGTGTCAATTTCTTACTGGTGAGCGGTAGCGAGCCAGCATATTTTAAATTTTTGTTAGACAGCAGGCTAGATTTGTAAATTTTTCGAGAAAAATTTCTCCGGCGAAGCCGGATTTCTTCATATATTGTTGGCTTGCTATCGCTCGCCAGGAAGAAATCGACACCTAGATGGGGATAAACGTCTTAATATAGTTGGCTGAACGGGGCCAAATGGATACAAGCCAGAGAAAGATAGAAAAGGATAGAGATAACAAAAAACAGGTCACCCCCCTTAACAAGCACACCACACTTCTTTGCAACACACCTTAATTACCTCTAACGTACCTACCTTGATATTGGCTCTCTATCACTCCTTCAACCCTTGGGGGGACACTTGTTACAGGCACCTTGTCTTTTGTCTCCTCCATGCACATGAACAGAACACAAATCTGTGAACGTACAGTGGGCAAATAAGTGATGTCGCGGCACCAAGTATATTTCGATTAAGCATTAGTATCAGCACTATCTAAGCTTAAATTCATCGTTTCAAGTGAGATATACAAACATGTTCCAATCTTTACACATCCTTTTCAACATCTGACAGACACTAATATAGGACACTGCGAGCAAAACGTAATGACAGCGGAGACACGACTAATTTGGCCAACTGTACAATCGGGGGTATTAAGTGTTGTCATAGATTCCAGTTGTTTTCGCTCAACAAGTGTTATTGGTACCTTTATAGTTAGTGGGAAAAGTGCTTATCCCTCAGGGTATTAGTCAGTGTCCGAAACTTTGTGAAATATCTGACAACACTTGTTTACCTCGACTATTGCGTGTTTCTGACCACTAGAGAGGCGCCACCACCGCCCCTCCCTGGTCCCCGACCATCAGTTGTGGGCGTAGGGCGGTGGAGGATACGCCCGCCCCACACACCCTTCACGAGCTGCCCAAGATAGTCAGTGGCCACACACCTCCCCTTGGTGCACACCCCTGGATGGTTAGTAATATATATGTACTTTTTTTGTGCGTGAGGTTTAGTATGTGTAATTATTTTCGCATTCAATTTGTTTTCATTCAATTAACCCTTTCTAGATACGATGGCACATTTCTGTTTTGTTTTCTGACCCTTTTTAGACGCTTTTATACAGATTAGGAAGATTATGTGGGAGTCAGAGGGTTTATTGACATAGTCTTTACCCTTTTTAATCCCGACCGATCCTTCCTAAGCTGTATAAAATCATCTAATGATAGACAGAATAGACGAAGCATGCATAAGGGTTAATATTACTTTGGTTAGTCATTTAAGACAAACCCCATAACTTTGGGGGTATTTACTGTTGCTTGGCCGTATTCCTAGCGTATTTTATATGTGATATTATATGTTGTACTGTAAATAATATATTGCGCAATAAAGTTGATTGATTGATTGATTGACTACTACTACTACGACTTCTACTACTACTACTACTACTACTACTACTACTACTACTGCTTTAACCACTCAGCCTGTGCATCCCATCTATGGACCCAAAACCAGGTCAGAACAGTCATCAAAGCACCCGACTTGGTAGTCCTTCAGCTACTTCCTATTCCGGGGTAAGCACTCAGACTCATCAACGTGGATTACTACTACTACTTTGATTTGTACTACTACTACTACTACTTTTTTTTTTTTTTTTTTTTTTTGTATACCACTCAGTCTGTGCATCCCCTCTTTGGACCCTAGACCAGGTCAGAATAGTTATCAAAGCGCCTGACTTCGTTGTCATTCAGCTACTTCCTATTCCGGGGTAAGCACTCAGACTCATCATCGTGGATTACTACTACTACATTGATTTTTATTTAATATTTGTCATACATTTCATGTTACTACTACTACCATCACCACCTCCACCATCACCACCACCACTACCGTATATTTAATATTGTTCACATACTAAATTTCACAAGCATCAGATACTACTATTCTACACCATGCAACTTCAATCCAGTCTCCTTCCTATGCGACCCTCTGCCACTGCTGCCTCGTAGTCTACTTCTTCCACCGTCACTGGTTGTGGTGCAGACCTTCTTGTTCCCCGCAGGCATAGTAGTGCTGATCTGAGCAATGAGAAAGATAGACGGCATCTCATCCAGGCTACGACGTGGCTCCTAGGCTGTTGCTTTTTCTCTGCGATGATCTCTGCTAGCCTTGAATAGAAGCACTGGGCCCTGGGTCCCATCCCTCCTGATGTGGTGAAGACTAGTGGGGTAAAGCTGCCATGTTCGACGTGTAAGATCCTTTCTCCATATGTCCTGACCTATTCTCGTTCGTTCCTCTTGTGTGCAGCCTCCAGAGACAGCTCGCTGTAGCTGTGGGCCATTGGGTCAAATACTCTTATGTCAAAGAACGCTCGCTGTGCATTTGTCCAAAAGCCTCTTGCACTAACGTCCAATCTTGCTTCAGTAGATGTGTTGGCCGTCCTGTGCTGCATGATCTCTCCATCCAAGGGAATGAGTGATGGTTCACTCACCACATCTCTACACACCTCCCTGAGCATGTTCGCTGTTACATCTCTTACTTCATCGTGCCTGATGCTGATGAATCCTCCTTTCTTACATATCATAGTGTGGTCTGTATCGTTGATGGTTCCACAAACGCATCGATCGGGCAGTCCTTCAATCGGCCAATCATACCTCAGTGCAATAGCATCATTAAATTCTTGTTTGTTGAGATTGAAGCTTTTTGCCTTGATTGGTAGTGTTGTCAGCCAATTTGAAGCGCCCATTTCTTGTGCTATTTGTAGTTTTCTTGTTTGTCTCGTGTGAAGTTGTCCCATCAATTGTGCCAGGTCATTTTTCTGTGAGTTTTGCCTCTCTGACATGATGGTCTTTCTGATGTTGTAGATGTCTGCCTGGTCTACTTCACCGTCAGAATCTTGTGCTATGATACGGTCAGTGAGAGATCCTGTTATCTTTACTGAGTTCTGGTATTCCGTTACCGCCCTCTTCACTGGGTCGATGATTCCCATCCCTCCCAACCTAGGAGGCAGTGCGAGCAGCTCCCTCTCTGTATCATTCGGGGTGTGCAACTTTATCCACGCTGGGATGAGTTTGTCTCTGATGGCATCTTCCAGCGGTTGCAGTAATGCGCTCACATTTGGAACGGTTCTCATCAAGTAGGTCCAGCGATGTTTGACCCCATATGTGAATGCCGAATACGCGGCCTGTGGTTCCGTCTTTGCAATATTGGCCAGTTTCTCAATTTCTTTTACCCATTCTCTGACCTTCTCCTCTACTACTACTACTTCTACTACTACTACGACTACTACTACTCTCCCCCAGGACGCCATTAACCTGCGCAGCAAGTCAGGTCCGTAGCAGTGGTGTGGAGGGGCGGATGCTATCGGAAGACTAGTGCTCACGGCGGCCCACTGTGTTTACAAATACACGCCCTCCACATATCTACTCAAGTTTGGGGATTTTAACACTCTTGTAAGTTATTTAGGGGTTTTGATATTTTCTCAAGCTCTTATCTGTTTAATGTTGGTTATTTTGACGTGCTCGTAAGTTGTTTAGGTGGTTTAAGATTGTCTCAAGCATTTATATATTCAAAGTTGGTCATTTTAACACCACGCATGTAAGTAATTTAAGTGCTTTAAGATTTTCTCAAGCACTTATCTGTTCGAAGTTAGTAATTTTACTACGCAAGTAAGTAATTTAGGTGTTTCAAGTGTGTCTCAAGTAATGGTGTTTATAGAACGTACATGAAATTTTATAACTCAGTTGGTGAATTGGTAGCCATGGCTCTGTTCCTTATGGATCGACACCATTTATTATAATCTTGTCGATATAATTCCTAGTAATCTTTAGGAGGGTAAATGCTGGAACCTTTTCTGGTATTTAATCAAATTCTACATTCATTATTTTATTTGTGTATTATTTGCTTGTCTATTTATGTATATATCTAAGTATATTCACTTAAATATTTACTCTCTCACTATTCTAATTATCTATACATTCAACATTACATTATTGGTAGTGTATTACAGTATTTGTTTGTCCATATATTTACCCATGTTCTCTCTATTATTAACTTAGGTGGAAGAGGAAGAAGAACAGACTTTCCACGCCTCCTCCCTAGCCATCCACCCGTTCTACGATAAAGGCTCCTACCTCAACAACGATGTGGCCATTATCAAGATCCTCAGGAAGAATGGCAGGGGAATACAGTTAGTACTATCTTGGTTTGTCTGTGTGGTTGTAGTAGTAGTAGTAGTAGTAATAGTAGTAGCAGTAGTAGTAGTATTAAATAAAAATCAATGTAGTAGTAGTAATCCACGATGATGATGATGAGTGCTTACCCAGGAATAGGAAGTAGCTGAATGACAACGAAGTCAGGCACTTTGATGACTATTCTGACCTGGTCTAGGGTCCAAAGAGGGGATGCACAGACTGAGTGGTTATTAAAAAAAAAAAAAAAATAGTAGTAGTAGTAGTAGTAGTAGTAGTAAATTATGGAATGAGAACAAGATGGATGACTTACTCAATGAAGCCAGAGCATTACAAGGGAGACTAGGCAGGCGACGGCAAAAAAAGAAAAACAATGAAGACGAGGCCAGGAGATTCGGCGACCAGATGAGGCAAGGAAAAGTGGCACCTGCAATAAGGTCCCTGACAAACGAGGCAGCTTGTGGGTTGCTGCCTATCACAAGAGAATCCATCCAAATGTTGAAAGAGAAACATCCACAACCTAGTGTCCACGAGAGTCAGAGGCTAGAGGGTGATTATATACCACCGAACACCGTCATATACGAACGAATCACAGGCAAAATGATTTGGAAAAAGGCTCTAGGGACACAAGGCAGTGCAGGCCCATCAGGGCGGGATGCAAACGGCTGGAGGACAATCCTGAGTAGAGCAATCTTCGGACTAGCAGCAACAGACTTATGTAGGGCTCTGGCAGCTCATGCAAGAAAGATGACCAACCAAAATTGTTAACATTTGGAGGCTTACACAGCTTGTCGCCTACCTTTAGACAAGAATCCAGGATGCAGACCAGTAGGAGTGGGTTAAGTGCTGACAAGAATCATCGGAAAATGCATAATGGAAGTGGTGAAAGACGATGTGCGGTCAGCGGCCGGTAATCTCCAAGTGTGTGCCGGCCACCAAGCAGGGGGAGAGGCAGCAATTCATGCCATAAGAAAAAATATATGAGCAAGTGGACTGTGAAGCTGTGCTGCTAGTGGATGCAACAAACGCCTTTAACACCATCAACAGAAAGACGGCAATACATAACATCAAAGTAAAATGCCCCAGTTTTGCCACCTATGTAGAGAACACCTATAAAAAGCCTGCGGACCGCTTCATAGTAAACAACCAGAACACACGAAGGGGAACACCTCTGAAATCAATGGAAGGAACCACACAAGGTGACCCAGTAGCAATGGCAATGTACGCCTTAGGTCTCTCAGTGTTGCTAACCTTAACAATCCATGAGGCGACGCAAGTAAAGCAGGTGGCCTATGCAGACGATCTCACTGGAGTGGGAAAAGTCAACAATCTCAAGCACTGGTGGGAGCAAATATCAGAGGTAGGACCAAAAATAGGGTACCATCCAAATGGCAGAAAGTCAATACTAATAGTAAAAACAGAACATTATGAAAGGGCGGTAGAAGCTTTCAGCGGTAGTGAAGTGGTAGTAACAAAGGACGGACAGCGTCACCTTGGGGCGGTGATCGGCACGGAAGAGTTCAAGAACAAATACATAGAGGAGAAGGTCAGTGAATGGGTAAAAGAAATTGAGAAACTGGCCAATATTGCAAAGACGGAACCACAGGCCGTGTATTCGGCATTCACATATGGGGTCAAACATCGCTGGACCTACTTGATGAGAACCGTTCCAAATGTGAGCGCATTACTTCAACCGCTGGAAGATGCCATCAGAGACTAACTCATCCCAGCTTGGATAAAGTTGCACACCCCGAATGATACAGAGAGGGAGCTGCTCGCACTGCCTCCTAGGTTGGGAGGGATGGGAATCATCGACCCAGTGAAGGGGGCGGTAACGGAATACCAGAACTCAGTAAAGATAACAGGATCTCTCACTGACCGTATCATAGCACAAGATTCTGACGGTGAAATAGACCAGGCAGACATCTACAACATCAGAAAGACCATCACATCAGAGAGGCAAAACTCACAGAAAAATGACCGGGCACAATTGATGGGACAACTTCACCCGAAACAAACAAGAAAACTACAAATAGCACAAGTAACGGGCGCTTCAAATTGGCTGACAACACTACCAATCAAGGCAAAAAGCTTCAATCTCAACAAACAAGAATTTAATGATGCTATTGCACTGAGGTATGATTGGCCGATTGAAGGACTGCCCGATCGATGCGTTTGTGGAACCATCAACGATACAGACCACACCATGATATGTAAGAAAGGAGGATTCATCAGCATCAGGCACGATGAAGTAAGAGATGTAACAGCGAACATGCTCAGGGAGGTGTGTAGAGATGTGGTGAGCGAACCATCACTCATTCCCTTGGATGGAGAGATCATGCAGCACAGGACGGCCAACACATCCACTGAAGCAAGAATGGACGTTAGTGCAAGAGGCTTTTGGACAAATGCACAGCGAGCATTCTTTGACATAAGAGTATTTGACCCAATGGCCCACAGCTACAGCGAGCTGTCTCTGGAGGCTGCACACAAGAGGAACGAACGAGAGAAGGTCAGGGCATATGGAGAAAGGATCTTACACGTCGAACATGGCAGCTTTACCCCACTAGTCTTCACCACATCAGGAGGGATGGGACCCAGGGCCCAGTGCTTCTATTCAAGGCTAGCAGAGATCATCGCAGAGAAAGAGCAACAGCCTAGGAGCCACGTCGTAGCCTGGATGAGATGCCGTCTATCTTTCTCATTGCTCAGATCAGCACTACTATGCCTGCGGTGAACAAGAAGGTCTGCACCACAACCAGTGACGGTGGCAGAAGTAGACTACGAGGCAGCAGTGGCAGAGGGTCGCATAGGAAGGAGACTGGATTGAAGTTGCATGGTGTAGAATAGTAGTATCTGATGCTTGTGAAATTTAGTATGTGTACAATATTAAATATATGGTAGTGGTGGTGGTGATGGTGGAGATGGTGATGGTAGTAGTAGTAACATGAAATGTATGACAAATATTAAATAAAAATCAATGTAGTAGTAGTAATCCACGATGATGAGTCTGAGTGCTAACCCCGGATTAGGAAGTAGCTGAATGACAACGAAGTCAGGCGCTTTGATGACTATTCTGACCTGGTCTAGGGTCCAAAGAGGGGATGCACAGACTGAGTGGTTAATTAAAAAAAAAAAAAAATAGTAGTAGTAGTAGTTCTGCGATACAGGCTCCTTACCTCAACAACGATGTGGCCATTATCAAGATCCTCAGGAAGAACGGCAGACGAATACAGTTAGTAGTAGCTTGGTTTGTATGTGTGGTTGTAGCAGTAGTAGTAGTAGTAGAAGTAGGCTGTTGTAGTAGTAAAAGTAGAAGTAGCAACTGCCTAAGATGAATATAAACACCATATGTGGAGGAACACTTTATTGACAACGTTTCGCAGATATCTTCTTCAGGTCACTAACTCATTATTGACCTGAAGAAACTATCTACAAAACGTTTTCAATAAAGTGCTCCTCCTCATATGGTGTTTGTATTAATTCTGTCAAGTTTTCAAAGTTTTTTCAACAAGAGCCTAGGAGTTTAACAGTGGTTAGGACGAGGTGCCGCTTGTCTTTCCCGTTGTTCAGATCTGCGCTGTTGTGTCTAAGGGGAACAAGAGTGTTTACATGGAAACCAATAATCATCGCAGACATTGAATATGAAGCAGCAGTTGAAAGTGGCAGAAAGTTGCTTCTTGATTGATTAAGGTCGCATAATAAATCGTCTAGGATCAGATTAGTAACTGACATTTGTACCCGAGACTGGATAACTAAAAGAGAAGGATGGTTTCGGGCCACAGTTATTGGCGTGATTGGAACCGCTGTGTTACGCTGGCCAGCTTGCCAGAATGTACTCGTGACTCGCTAGCACTCGCCGCGGCAGTGAACTGGGCTATAATAATCGTAGAACGATATTCTTTCTTTCTTATTATTCATGTTGTCACAGACAGATCAGTGTTTGCCTTTATTCTTGTTTGTGACACATAGAAGTATTTTATATTCAAGGTAGTGATTATAACATGCAGCGCGTGAGAGAGAGAGAAAGAGAGAGTCGGAGGGGAGAGCGAAGAGGCAGTGTGTGTGCGTATGTACGTGTGCATTCCTCGCTCGGTGGGCCCGCCCGCTTGCTATTGGACGGCGGGCCTGGCATGGCATATGACGTCTGCTTGTCATGTGACGTAGCGGCCTGTGATTGGTCGTAGAGCCATCTGGTGGCCAGACTCAGTACTTCTCTCCTTCTCTCTCATCAGAACATGGCATTGCACGCTCAGTCCTACAAGTCCCTCACATTCTGTCTCACATCTAACCTCCTTTACTGCTGTGCCTCTCTCTGAACTCCTTCTTTCCAATACTTCTTATCTTTATTCAATTACCCATCCCTTCTGGTTCTCGCATACGACTTCCATAGTCGGCCAGTCGTATTACCAGCGCCTGTTCTCACATATATGTTTTGCACTAGCTTTAGAGGTTATTAGAATCATAGTCACATGAATTCATATTGTTGGGTGCTTCTTATTATTTGGTTGTTCTTTATTACTATTTAATGCTAGACAGTGGAGGGTATCTTTGGTCTGTGACGCTCACCGCTTCCCCCAGAACCGCATGGCTTACTCGCTAGGACTCGTCAGGGCAGAGAATGTAGCTACAGTCTACCTATCATTGTGTACTTTCCTTCTCGAGAAAGCTTGTGTTGCAGACAGTTCAGAACTGTTCTTTGTTTTCGTCTGTCACAATCCTTTCTATTTTATTTAGTCAATTGAAAGTATTGTGTTAAGTAGTTGAATGATGGGTAGGCGAGCGGGAGAGAGAGAGAGAGAGAGACCAGGTGGTGTGACTTGGTGGTGAGTGTGGCGCGTGGCTGGCCCCATTACATAGGCCTCGCGGGATTCGTTGCCTCCTGCCTAACACGGCCTACTAGGCGGCTGCTTACTGAAAAAATGAAAAATTCAGTTCACAATATACTGGACTAAGGTCGCCATTTGTTACGACTGGCACTACGAAATAAACAAGGGCACTTAATAATGGACTAGAAGATAGGCTATATCTGCAACAACGGTATGCTAATTCCAAACCCTCGAACTATTACGCCGGTGAACAAAACACTTAAACCCTCCAGAGTTAATTTACTGGATAACGGGGTGTCAATTAACTGGGTTTAGTGCACTTCTACCAAGGCTTTACGGTGACGGCAAAGCCTACTCACAACAGGAGTACATTACGTTAATAAAATGCTCTCAAGTAATAACAATGCTTAACCCTTCAACCCCGGGTGGTACACGTGTGTACCATTATGTTTTGACCCGAGGAATCCGGGTGGTACAACATTGTACCATTGCTTGCGTATGTGCTTTCGAATGGCGCGCGTAAACATTTCATTCCGTGGTCGCTAGGTGACGCCACCAGACACCATGTACGCCACCAAAACAGTCTCTACCCTGCCGCCAACATGGATACTAGCCCAAAAAGTGATTCCCCTGTGTCCGATTCCATGCTCCCTTCGACGCCTGCCCAGGTTCGTCGCGCCCTAACGCAAAGGCACGTACAAGATGCGTTGACTCCCGGAGGTATTGAAATAGCTTTGAGGAGTTATGAACGTGGTGAAGGACAAAATAGTGTTGATGACTTGGGCAGTGATAGCTCCGAGTCTTATCAGTCGCACTATAGTGAAGATTTAGACGATCTAGCCGAAATTCATCAAAGAGACACGCAATTTGTTGGATTTGAGCATGACGATGAAAGTGATGATAGTACTGAACGTGATATAGTTGTGCAAGGTGGTGAGAGTGTAGTGAGAGTGAGCGAATGGGACAGCACTAGGTCGACTGCCAAGTTTAGGTTGAGTGACACGACACCTAGCCCTTCGCCAGCTGAATCCCCATTCAAGATACGTTTTTATAAGAAGCAAGTTCTTGAAAAGGCGGCCGCGGCAGCCAGGAAAGAGGCCCTAAAACTTGGTGAGGGAGCAGTGCGTGAGGGTGCCAGTGAGGCTGAGCGTGAGGGTGAGGTTGACCCGCCATTGTCTTCCTTATCTACCCACGTCACCCAAGTTGCCCCAGGCGCCCGCCATTCTTCCCCACCACCACCAGCACTGCCTAGGGTTGAGGACCCCCCACTTTCAGCCTATTTACCCCCTATTTCCCCCGAGAGGAGACATACTACTACAGAAAAGGGAAAAGGGAGAAAATATGTGAAAAAAGGAGCTACAAGTAGGCGCTCTTTGTTCGAGGCTCCCGCGGCTTCCACCCCTGCCGGTCCCAGCCATACGCCCCCGCAACTTTCCCCAGGGTCCACCCCACCTCTCCAGCCTACAACAGAGGTTCCTGACGATGTATTTGACCTCGCATCCATACCTGCACCTACAGACACTGAACCAGTGCTGTCTACGACTCGTTGTAGGCCAAGGAGCCGCGAACCTCTGCATGAAGATGACAGAGCCTCACCTGCCACTCCTTCCCCACCTCGCCGACCTACATGCCGCCCACGCATCATTCGTTCCCCGCGAGATTATGAGGGGGGGTCTGAAGATGAAGGGCACCTCACAGATGACTCTGGCCATGATTACCTGGGTCCACCGTCAGGGCAAAATGACGGCTCTGACGACAACGACGATGACTTTATGGACATCGACGACCCTCAACCCAGACGCTTGGCCCAGGGCCGTCGTGCTCCTGGCCGCCCTGGGCGCCGGGCTGGGCCTGGGCGCCGTCGCGCTCCTGGCCGCCCTAGGGTGCGCGCCGCCAAAGTTCGTGGGCGTGCTGCCCCAGCTGCAGCTCCTCGTCAGCGTCGCCAGCAGGACCCATTTTATATTTTCAACTGGCAGGATGTGGCTGCTGATGAAGTGAATGACCCTGATGTAACCCCTTTTGATGAGGTACAGGAGGGTTCAGGAGTTACCCCAAGTTTTCCCGCAGGCCCCAATGCTCCACCACATGAGCTTTTTGAGGCATTTTTTGATAAGGAGGTTACTGATTTTGTCATAGAGGAGACAAACAAGCACCACCAAATCCAGGTGAACTTTTTTGGCAAGGTGACCAAGGGCCACATGAAGCGGTGGACCCCAGTGACTCATCCCGAGTTCATGGTGTTCCTGGCAAGCACCATGCTAATGCCTCATGTAAAGAAGCACAGGTTGGCTGACTATTGGATCACCAAAGATCTGATATCCACCCCTGCCTTCGGGAAATACATCTCTCGGGACCGGTACCTCGACATCCTCGGAGCGCTCCATCTTGTCACCAACACCGACATGCATCTCCCTGACAAGCTGTGGAAGATTAGGACGTTGTACGAGATGATGCGAGAACGTTTCACGTCATACTTCACACCCTTCTGCAACGTCTGTATTGACGAGTCTCTTGTGCTGTTCCGGGGAAAGCTGAGCTTCAGGCAGTACATCCCCTCAAAGAGACATCGCTTTGGTATAAAGTTCTTTGTGCTGTGCGATTGCCAAACTGGCTATGTCCTGGACTTCCTGGTCTACAGCGGGAAGGAAGGGGACGTGGAAATAGACCCCCTCATTGGCTTTGGCGGAGCAGTGGTTCAAGCCATGATGAACCGGTACTTCGAGAAGAATCACGTCCTCTACACGGAGAACTACTACATGTCCCCCACTCTCTCAAAGTACCTCCATCAGCGCAAGACGGGGACTGTAGGCACAGTTAGAGCGAAGAGGAAGGGCATGCCAACTTTCCCTCCTTAAACCAAGAAAGGCGATGTCTTCAAGAAGAAGTCGGGACCCATTCTGGCTATCCACTGGCACGACCAGCGGAAGGTCAACCTCCTGAGCACCGTCCACAAGGGGGAAATGGTTGAGACTGGCAAGGTGGATCGCCGCACCCAAGTCAGGGTGACTAAGCCCGATGCTGTAATGGACTACAACATAAATATGAGGCTGGTGGACAAGTCCGACATGCAGATAGGCTTCATCGACTGGCTGCGTACCTCGTGCAGATGGTACAAAAAGTTCTTTCTGTACATGGTGGTCATGTCAATGCTGAATGCCTACAATATCTACAAGCTTCGGAATCCGCGCATACCCAGGAAGTTCAGTAGCCTGCGGAGGTTCCAAAAACAGGTGTTGGTGGAGCTCCTGGACAGGTATGCTACGCCACAGAGGGCAGTGGCACAACCTGGGCGCCCCGTTCAGGACCGCATGCAGTGTGCACAGTATCTAAATGTGCACAAGCTCGGTTACCTGCCTCTGGAACGAGATGGAGTCACCATTAGCAGAAGGCGGTGCCATGTCTGCTGGAACAGCCAGGTGAGGCCGAGGAAGCAGAAAAAGACCACCATGCAGTGTGTGGAGTGCCAGGTGTCACTATGAGCTATACCGTGCTTTGCTGAGTACCACACCAAGCAGGAGTACTAACTAATAATCATAGTGAAAGTACCAAAGACTGACAATATGTATGTATATAGGCAACAAGTGGAAATAAAACAATGTATTGTGATAAAAAAGTCATGTATTATGAAAACATATATAAATAAGTGAAGAAAGACACCATAAATTGTATATAAAACGTTTACAAAGCATATAACTAAGTGAAAGTGACACATGACATAATATTAGATGGCCAAAGTATAATAAACACCTGTGATAACAAATAATCAGTGCCTAATATAACAATAACCTACCTCAATTACTAATAAAATGTACCGTATCAAGTGAAAATGAGCATTATCAGTGACAGTGACACTCTCTCAAGCATATTTACCAAAGTGAAAGTGACACACGAAGTAATATTAGATGGCCAAAGTATAATAAACACCTGTGATAACGAATAATCACTGCCTAATATAACAATAACCTACCTCAATTACTAATAAAATGTACCGTATCAAGTGAAAATGAGCATTATCAGTGACAGTGACACTCTCTCAAGCATATTTACCAAAGTGAAAGTGACACACGAACTAATATTAGATGGCCAAAGTATAATAAACACCTGTGATAACGAATAATCAGTGCGTAATATAACAATAACCAGCCTCAATTACTCATAAAAACTACGGTATTGAGTGAAAATGTGAAATATTAGTGACAATGATAGCCTAATACACATATTTTATATAATTGGACTCCAAATAACTATAATAACATCACTATCAATAAATAAAATTGCCTCCGGGAGGTAAAAACTCTGGCGCGACGAGTGGCTAAGTGCGCAGTAGGTTAGCCAAGCCAGGGCCTGGGCCAAGGCGACGCATCCGAACGCGGGAAGATTTTTCCCACATAAAAATCACTCCACTTCCCGCGCTCGCCATTATGCAATCACTTGGGCTAGAGACCTCTACTTAACGGCATTCTACACATGAAGGTTTGTGCAACATTTTTTTTTTTTTTTTATAACTTTGTATCATGTATTTCAGGAGTAACAGGTGAATCAACATGGACCAAAATTCCTCAAAACCCCCGGTCACAGAGTACAGTCACGATCTACTCTAGCCGGGATTGGAGGGTTAAATAAACTATATCAAGATTTAATAAAGGAGTATATGCTTACGTTAACTTTAGTGTGAGTCTGAACTCAACACTAATCTCTTCAATGCTCTATGAAAACACTGGAAGTCTAGTCCTACAGCAATCAGGTATGGAATCTTCTGAAAACGTCTGATGCTCTAAGATGCTCGTCGAATATAGAACAGAAATAATGCAGGGGCAGGACACCAAAGCATGTATCTTAAATACACCAACAAGTAGGATACATATATATAAAACAAGGTAGTGCAACAACTCTGTGACAGCACTAATAATAGCCACTCAAAACAGTACTTCCTTAGCCAACGTAACAGCCAAACTGGGTTGTGCACTATGCATCAACCTAGGCTAAAATAAGGCGTGAATAATTCCTAAACCATACGCAATTAAAGTTAATAAACACAATGCTGTCTTTCTCACTAATAAAGTCTAGCAGTGGCATAAAAGGTACAAGGAACCTAGGCAGAGCGCAAGCGTGCTCGTAGCCTACTGTCTCCCCTTGAACAGATTTCCCTTATGTTACGTTAAGTGACTAGGAGGCTCTCTTGGTAAGTCCAGATCTCAAGTATCTGGTCTTACCCTGGCGCTCCACAAAGGTCAACAAAATGAGGTAGCAAGCATACAAGTAAGAGTAGGCAAAAGCCCTTCGCTTGTATGCTGCTACACTCGCAAAGGAAAACTATGCACAAAGGTTACAGGCTACCTAGCTCCGTCGAAGTCGTACAGGCTCTGACTTGCCACATACATAACTCAGACAACGACCAAAGATACCCTCCACTGTCTAGCATTAAATAGTAGGAAAGAACAACTCAATAATTAGAAGCACCCCAATACTATGATACCATGTGATTATGACTCTAATAATCCCTAAAGCTAGTGCAAAACATATATGCGAGAACTGGTGCTGGTAATACGACTGGCCGACTATGGAAGTTGTATGCAGAACCAGAAGGGATAAGTAATTGAATAAAAACAATAAGTATGAAAAAGAAGAGGTTCCGATAGAGAAACAGTAGCACAGAGGGTTAGATTTGGGACAGATTGCAAGGGACGTTTAGGACCAAGCACAACATACCAAGCTTTGAAGAGGCACGCGAGAAGGATGCCCGCACCACCTTACTAAGACACCGGCCTCCAATCACAGACGACTACGTCATGAAGAGCAGGCGTCATATGACGCGTCAGGCCCGCCGGCCAATCACGAGCAGGTGGCCCCGCCTAAGCAAGGAATGCGCACGTACATATGCACGCACACACTACCACCTCCCTGCTCCTTCTCGTTCTCTCTCCTTGCAATTCACTCTACATATTTTATACTCTATCAATGATATAAAATACTTCCAAGTGTCACAGACAAGAATAAAGACCACCACTGATCTGTCTGTGACAACATGAACACTAAGAAAGAAAGAACATCGTTCTACGATTATTATAGCCCATTTCACTGCCCTGGCGAGCGCTAGCGAGTTACGAGTACCTTCTGGCAAGCTGGCCAGCGTAACAATACCTTAAGGGGAGATTTTTAGTTTGTTTCTTATTCCTCCAGCAATCTTAAAATTTCACCCCCTCGAACCCCTTTCAAGATAAATTTGTGCATTTTTCGGTAGAAAAATCTCCCAGCCGAAGGCCGGTTACTCTTAAATTACAGGCTCGCTATCGCTCGCCAGGATAAAATTGACACCTAAATGGCACGAAAGGTCTCAAAATTGACAGAATGGGGTGGAAATTCTTAAAATCACCAAATTAATGGGGCAAACGTCTGAACATTTCAGGAGCAATGGGGCTAGACATGATGGAGAAAGGGGTCAAGAAAAAAGTCCCTCAAGTGGAAATATCCCCTTAATCCTTTGAGTACCAGCGACGTGTGTTATATTTTATTCTAGCTGTATTTAAACGATAATATGAAGCTTAGGAGGGATGTGTGGTAGTTAAAAGAGTTGGTTGAGATAGTTTGAAGTCTTATGATTGCTAAAGGTCCTTCCTAAGCTGAATATAATCGTCTAATAGTTGCAAGAATGTGATGACAAGGACGTCCCTGGTACTGTATGGGTTAACAACAGAAACTCTCCCGCCCCTACCCTGATCCAGTTATTGTCATGTATTTGTTCAGGTATTTTCAAACTTTAAATAATCTTGTACTTGGCATCATTCAGAGCCTATAGTTCATTCAGTATAAGTAAGCCAAAAATCCTAACCCCTAACCTCCTTAACTCAAAAGAGGCTAGAACAAATAGGCTGCAAATCTCCTACATATTCCCTGGCTGACTCTATAATAGCTCGATTACTGAAGTCCTTATTGAGTTATGAGAGGTTGGGGTTGGGATGTCTGGCGTACAGTTGCCCAAATAAGTCGTGTCTCTGCTGTCTTTACGTTTTGCTAGCTGTATGCTGTATTAATGTCTGTCAGATGTTGAATAGGGTGTAAAGATAGACATATGGTTGTATATCTCTCTCGAAACGATGACTTAATGCTTAGATAGTGCTGATACCAATTATTGATCGAAATGTAGTTGGTGCCGTGACATCACTTAAAGCCGGTATCACACGAGCGCTTTTGTCCTCAACACTGGTCTGGCAGCTTATGAAGTCACCATTTAAACTATTTTGGTTACTTAAATTCATCAACCATCATACTAGTGTCCGATACCAGTGCAAACAATTCCAGAAATGTTGCCAGAAAAATGTTGATTATCGAATGTTGACTATAAAAGCTCTCGTGTGATACCGGCTTTATTTTTGTATTTATTTATTTTTTTGTTTTGGCCGACTGTACCTATAACGACAGGATATAAGCGAGAATAAACTCCGGTTATGATCTGCACACCACCGCTATACCTGAATGGGTATAAACACCATATGAGGAGGAACACTTAAGGGGAGGTATGTCGTTCTTCTAGACCCCTTCTCCTCTCATGCTTAGCCCCATCAGTTTTAAGATTTTAAGACGTTCACCCTTTTTGTATGGCAATGTTATGATTTTTCGCCCCATTCTTTCTCAATTTTAAGACTTTCCTGCCATTTAGGTGTCAATTTATCCTGGCGAGCGTCAGCGAGCCTATAATTTTGGAAGAATCGGCCTTCGGCCAGGATATTATTCTATCGAAAAATGTACAAATTTATCTAGAAGGGTCTTAGGAGTGTTTTTTTAAGCTTGATAGAGGTCTAGAGAACAAACTAAAATCCTCCCTTAAGATGGGGATGGGTCAATGTTTCGCTAACTTAAAAAAACCGGCTATAGGTTCCTTAAATTACATTATTTTCACCACTATACCTGCCAAAAGATATACTCGGCCGGGTCGGGGCAGTGGATCGGATACCCTCCTGTTTGTCACTGCTGGGGTCCACGGGGAAGGTGTCCTTGAGCACGATACACTTGTTTGAGGTTCCTCCTCCTACAGCGCCTCTTTCGGCCACCTCCACTGTGTTGGGCCCGTTCACTCCAGCCCCACCGTTTCCGTGCCGACTCGTTATGTTCCAGCCTTAGAGAGGATATCAGGACGAATGTTTATTAAGACTTAATCATTTTCAATTCCACCGAGATGTACAGTCAAAATCAATCGTTCGCTGAAAACCTAGCTCAAAAAATTAGTATTTTTAGGTTGCTATCATCTTTCCCTGATTTATTTGATGTGTTATTATTCTATATTTGAATACCTATGGAAAAACAACTTCCTAAAATCAAGTTTATACATTTTACACAGGAACATTTTTGAAAGCATCTGCAATCCAAGGGAAACCCACCTTCATGAAGCCACCAATTGCATCTCAGTCTAAGATAATTGAAAAGTAAACATTTCCCAATACGTAATTATGTAAACCTCGACAGGTTGAAACGATCTAATGGTTAAAATGGTCTATTTGTTAAAAGGGTCTACTTGTTGAAATGATCTACTGGTTGAAATAGTCTACTTATTAAAATGGTCTACTGGTTGAAATAGTCTACTTATTAAAATGATCTACTGGTTGAAATAGTCTACTTATTAAAAGGGTCTACTTGTTGAAAATGGTCTACTGGTTGAAATGGTATACTTATTAAAAATTAATGGTCTACTTGTTGAAATGGTCTACTGGTTGAAATGGTCTACTGGTTGAAATGGTCTACTTATTAAAATGGTCTACTTGTTGAAATAGTCTAGTGGTAAAGTTAACATCGAAATAATTGAGACAATTACAATAATAATTGTAAAGGACGGGACTCTACAGCCTTGGTCGGAAACCCATCCAGGGGAGACAGCCTTAAATAATCAGGGTTGGTGGGACTTGTCAGACTTGGTTGGCAGCCTGTCTTGGAAAGTAAGCCTTATACAAATACTTACTTCTCATCTAAGAGTGGATGGACTTTCTACCCACCACTGTTGAAACAATAGGCTAAACAGATACATAGAGGGCCTCGGGTTCAGACGGACCCTAAGTTGAGTGGTCAATTCTGTAAGTCCTTGAATAAACTGGCACGGGTTGTCTTTCTGACTGGGAACAGGTCTGCTTGGGGGCGTTTTTTGCATGGCCACCATCATAAAGGGGAGTAAGGCATCCAGCAATAGATAGAGAGATAGACAATAATAACTTACCCGTCCACCAGTTACTATATTCCAAATGTGACGTAGGTGGCGTGGTGTGGGTACTGTTATTATTCTGCCAGAGCCACAGCGTCTCCCCGAAGAACTATATCCGGGCCCCGCCCGTGTGAAGCCCCTCCGTCTCTCCCAGCGCCAGGCCAACTAGCTCTGATATAAAGTCATGCTCCTCCTGTAACGTCAATAATAATAAAATCACCATCCACATTAACATCCTCTTGAAAATAATCATAGCCAACTATATCAACCTGAATATTTAAACCAAATGAGGAGGAGCATTTCATCTTCATTTCAATAACTCATACTGTCTTGTAAACACAAGACATTATATCAATAACGGTAAATATCATTGAGTTATTGCGAGTGGAACTGAACAAAAAATGTATATCTTTTGCTCGTGAGTGTAATACGGGTGGTAGGGTGGTCGGTTAGTCAGCGACGAAACCAGCAAAGTATTGATCGATTATCCTCAATAGTGTGAGTCTGTAGGGAGGGTATGGTGACTGTTATAGAGATAATTTAACCTAATTTTTTCATTGAAGCTTGCTCCAATTTGCTCAGGGCTACAGATATGGTACTAGGGTGACATTTATTGAGCGGAATTTGCGGGAAAATTGCTACTAAGGCATACTCTTACCTAGAGAATCAGACGCAACCAAAGGGTTAACTTAACCTGTGATCTGAGTGAGAGCAGTCTGGCGGCCATGTTGGTACACTGTTCCCTGGCATCCATGTAGGTAACCAGGGATGAGGTGGAGAGACGGTAACACTTGGAGCCCCACCGAGTCCAGCCGGCCTGGCAGGAAGACACCCAGTTCTTGACGCATCGCATGCCTGAAGAATAAAGTTTGTGGTTTAGTGATGTTTGCTCTGTCTCTCTCTAGCTCACAATCACAGTTCAAAAAGTATCTGTGCCTCATTTTATGTCACTTGTTATAAGACTAACTCAATATTCGTGTGTGCGAGATCACCCATTGGGTTAGTAATCGTCCCTCGAAAACAAGCTAGAGAAACAAATGTGCCTTGGAATATGGAGGCGATTCCTTTGTGGCCACACTGCACACTATATGACTGGTGCACTACAAACAGACTCAAGCTGGCCCCAGCCAAATCCACCTCAACCCTCCTCACAAGCTGGGCAGCCAAACACAAATTCACCCCGCACCTCGCCATAAACAACACCCCCCTAACACACACACACTCACCCAAAATCCTAGGAGTAACATATGATACCCTAATGACATTCAAACAACATACCACACACATAACAAATAAACTGACACCCAAACTTAACGCCCTCAGGTCACTTCCCCACACAAAATTTGGACACAACAAAGAAACCACCACCACAGTTTACAAACAATACATAAGATCAGTGATGGAATATGCAAGCCCTGCCTGGGCTTCTAACCTAGCTGAAACAAATCACAAGACTGTTCAGACTATTCAAAATAAAGCCCTAAAACTCATCGCAGGCTGCACAGCTACTACACCTACAAATCACCTACATCAAGAAACCAAAGTCCTCAAAGTCAAAGACGATCTGGACAAGCGAGGCACTCAATTCCTGGCTGCAGCCTCCACAAACCAACACCACCCACTACACTATATGGCAACACACCCACAGACACCAAGAAATATCAAAACAACACCCAGCACACGATATCATTCACAAATACTGTCATCTCTCCCTCCGTGCCCACCCCAAACCACCTTCCAGAAGCACATCCATACTCATATCTCTCACCGTTCCATCCAATCACTCATAGACATCACGCAGCTGCATGCACGACCTCCCAAAATCCATCCTTCTGAATCCTCCCTTCTTCACGAGGACAGAGTCCACCTAGCCAGGTTGAGATGTGGGATCCATCCTGCTCTTTTGAGCTATCAGAAGAGACTGGATGACTCTGTCAACGGCACCTGCCCGGGATGTAACACAGCACCCCATACCATTAAATACACTGTAGAAAACTGCATTTCACACAATCACTTACGCCAACAACATAATCTACACTCCTTGAGAGCCCTGTGGGAAAGCCCGACCATAGCCATGCCTTTCCTTAGGGACTCGGGGCTATTCGGTCAGGCAGCTTAGGGAACGACAACAACAACAACAACTAACCCACAACCGTTCTCTCCAAGTCTTGCTGGGTGCCGGGTTCCAGGTGGCACTGTTGTAGGTTCTCCTCCTCTCCCTGGCACTCCACCCGCTGAACGCCCGACACACAACCCGGCACCAACCCGAACATGGGGCCCTGTGTCGCTGATTCGGCACCTCTATGAAAAGGAAAGGAAATATTAAGGGGGAGGTAGTGGCTTTTTGTGGATCCCCTTCTCCCTTATGTTTAGCAAATTAGTTTTGAGGTTTATGACGTTCTCCCCATAAGTTTGGCGATTTTAAGACATCTCGCCCTGTTTCTTTATCAATTTTAAAATCTTTCTTTCAATTCAGGAGTCGATTTTCTTCCTGGTAAGCGATAGCGAGCCTGTAAGTTAGGAGGAAGCTTGATGGAGGTCTAGGGAGGAAAGTATAAATTATAATAATACAAACAACGATAAATAAATAAATAACACACACCCTTAAATATATCTGGACCAATCATAGTGAATATACTACAGGCTGTGTTCTAGGTTAGCTATAAGTTAGGGGTAAATATATCTTGGCTAATTATAGTGATTAATTATAGACCATTCATTATACGTAGGCCATAAATTCCGAACTTTATTCTATGTAACTCAAAAAGGGCTAGAACAAAAGGGCTGTAAATTCCCACACCTGTTCCCTGGCTGACCCTTCCTAAGTTGTAGAAATATTAGCTCGATTACTCTAGTCGCCTATGAGTTATTGTAGTTAGTGGTGAAGATACTTGGCCTACTTATAACCCATGCAGCACTGGTGACCTCCTTGGCATTATATTCAAGCAACTATTAGATGACTTTTTCAGCTTGGGAACGACTTCTAACAACTAAATGTCTACATACTATCTTATCTAATCTTTTGAGCTACCACAGAGCCTTCCTAAGCTGAATAAAATAGTATAATAGTGTCCAGAATAGGATGAAATAGACATCACCAGTATTGAATGGGTCATAGGTAGGCCAAATATATACCCTCTATAACTCATAAACGACTAGAGTAACCAAGCTAATATTTCTACCATTTAGGAGGGGTCAGCCAGGAAATCAGTGTGGAAATTTACACCTCATTTGTTCTATAGTTAGTTAGTTTAAATAGGACCTCAGAGGCTATCAACCCTTCTGGATTATTAAGGGGAGATGGGCCAGTTTTTTGGGTCCCCTTCCTTCCTCATGCTTATCCCCATTAGTTTTGAGATTTTAAGACGTTTGCCCCATTAGTTTGTCGATTTTAAAACCTATCACCTCATTTAGTTGTCAATATTAACCCTCTCCGACATATGACGCGATGTTGAGCCTATTGGGGATACTTTATAGCCTTTGTTACCATCAG
The DNA here is from genome assembly GCA_032716605.1 of Paralithodes platypus. NCBI lineage: Eukaryota > Metazoa > Arthropoda > Malacostraca > Decapoda > Lithodidae > Paralithodes > Paralithodes platypus. The sequence goes on along the minus strand of CM064549.1, from coordinate 6,866,812 downwards.
GGGTATTTAGAAACCTTTAGTTTAGTTACTTCAACCTCTGCAGTTGTCTTTGAGTTAGCTGTGGGTAGAAAACTAATTTTGGAGAGGTTATTATAAGAGTGAAAGAATTATATTTCTTACTGCTAATCTGGCAACCTCTGCGTCATAAATACGTGAAAGGGTTAAGACCTTTTGTGCCCTTTAGGTGTCGATTTTTTTCCTGGCGAGCGATAGTGAGCCTGCAATTGTGGAGGAACCGGCCTTCGACCGTGATATTTTTCTACCGAAAAATGTACAAATTAATTTCGAAGGGGGATCTAATGGATGTTTTTTTTAAGTTTGATGGAGGTCTAGGGAAGAAACTAAACAAAATAAATGAATGTATACATAATAGACACCAACAAATGAATGTATACATAATAGACACCAACAAATGAATGTATACATAATAGACACCAACAAATGAATGTATACATAATAGACCAACAAATGAATGTATACATAATAGACACCAACAAATGAATGTATACATAATAGACACCAACAAATGAATGTATACATAATAGACACCAACAAATAACCAGTGTCCCCTTAAGGGGGGTGACCTCTTTTGGTTCTGTCCTTTTCTATCTTTCTCTGGCTTGTATCCATTTGGCCCCATTCACCCTACTGTTTTAAGACGTTTTTCCCCATCCAGGTGTCAATTTTTTACTGGTGAGCGGTAGCGAGCCAGCATATTTTTTATTTTTGTTTGACAGCAGGCTAAATTTGTACATTTTTCTATAGAAAAATGTCTCCGGCGAAGCCGGATTTCTTCATATAATGCTGGTTCGCTATCGCTCGCCAGGAAAAAATCGACACCTAGATGGGGATAAACGTCTTAAAATAGTTGGCTGAATGGGGCCGAATGGATACAAGCCAGAGAAAGAGAGAAAAGGAGAGAAATAACAAAAAGCAGGTCACCCCCCCTTAAGCCAGCACACTGTAAGTCAAGAATAGCGTCAGGACTGGAGCCCCTTTTCGAGAACTCCAGTCCCTTGGGAATATACAGTATATTATCCCATTAAGTACCAGGGACGTCGTTTTCATCATATTCTGGCGACTATTAGACGATTTTATTCAGTTTGGGAGGGACCTTTAGCAATGATAAGGTTTCAAACTATCTCAACCAACCCTTTTAACTACCACAGGTCCTTCCCAAGCTGCATTATTTCGTCTAAATACAGCTAGAAATAATATAACACACGTCGCTGGTACTCAAAGGGTTATACCTACCTGTTAAATCCCAGGGTTCTGCACACCACAGCTGCCTCCTCCCTGGTCCAGCTGTCCAGGTCGTCTGTCACCAGCTGCCACTGACCTGCACCGCTGCTCACCTGGTGGGCAATACAGAATACAGAATACAGAAATACACTAGGTAGGTAGGTAGGTAGGTAGGTAGGTAGGTAAGTACGTAGGTAGGAGGGTGATTAGGTAGGAAGGTTTAGGTACACTAGCTAGGTAGGTAGGTAGGTAGGTGATTAGGTAGGAAGGTTTAGGTACACTAGGTAGGTAGGTAGGTAGGTAAGTAAGTAGTTAGGTAGGTAGTTAGGTAGGTAGGAAGGTGATTATGTAGGAAGGTTTAGGTACACTAGATAGGTAGGTAGGTAGGAAAGTAAGTAGTTAGGTAGGTAGGAAGGTTTAGGTACACTAGGTAGGTAGGTAGGTAGGTAAGTAAGTAGTTAGGTAGGTAGGAAGGTGATTAGGTAGGAAGGTTTAGGTACACTAGGTAGGTAGGTAGGTAGGTAAGTAAGTAGTTAGGTAGGTAGTTAGGTAGGTAGGAAGGTGATTAGGTAGGAAGGTTTAGGTACACTAGGTAGGTAGGTAGGTAGGTAAGTAAGTAGTTAGGTAGGTAGGAAGGTGATTAGGTAGGAAGGTTTAGGTACACTAGGTAGGTAGGTAGGTAGGTAAGTAAGTAGTTAGGTAGGTAGGAAGGTTATTAGGTAGGAAGGTTTAGGTACACTAGGTAGGTAGGTAGGTAAGTAAGTAGTTAGGTAGGTAGTTAGGTAGGTAGGTAGGTAAGTTTGATAAACAATGTATTAGCATAATATAATAAGTGATACTAGGGTTTACTTTACGGGATTTAAGGGGAGATGGGCTCTTTTTCTGGTCCCCCTTCTTCCTCATGTTCAGTTCCATTAGTTTTCAAATTTTAATACGCTCGACCCATTAGTTTGGCGATTTTAACACCTTTCGCCCCATTTCGTTGTCAATTTTAAGACCTTTCATGCTATTTAGGTGTCGATTATTTTTCTGGCGAGTGAGAAATGTACAAATTTATCTAGAATGGGGGGTCAAGGGGGTGTTTTTGTAAGCTTGAAGGAGGTCTAGCGAAGAAACTTAAAAATTAATGAATAAATTAATTAATAGCCCAAAAATTCATCCACTGTCCCCTTAACCCCTTCTGTACCGGTGATGTACTTTTCATTATATTCTGGCAACTATCAGACATTTTGTTCAGCTTAAGAAGGATGTCTACCCATTAAACGGCTACAGACTATCTCAATGAATCGTTTTAACAACCACATATTCTTCCTGAGCTTCATAAAATCGTCTACATGTTGCCAGAATAGAACTAAAAAGACATCACCGGTACCGAAGGGGTTAACCCAATTAGCTAACTAAAACGTACGTGAACGGATGAATAGACTATTCAACCAGTAGTTCTCAACCGTTAACATCTCAATCAGTGCCACCCTAATCTAACCACACTGGTTGAGTTGGCAGTGGTTGAGGTCAAATAGTGATTTTTGTTGCTGAATAGATACACATATACACACGCACACAAACATATACACATACAAACACACACACAATCATATACACTCCCTCACACACACACACACAAGACACAAAAAGTACAACACACACACACACACACACAACACCAGTAAACTAAACACCAAACCTCTCTTAACAACTAACCTCCACATAGCTAGCACAAACACAACACACACAAAAGACACAACACCAGTAAACTAAACACCAAACCTCTCCTTAACAACTAACCTCCACATAGCTACACAAACACAAACACACACACACACAAAAGACACAACACCAGTAAACTAAACACCAAACCTCTCCTTAACAACTAACCTCCACATAGCTACACAAACACAAACACACACACACAAAAGACACAACACCAGTAAACTAAACACCCAACCTCTCCTTAACAACTAACCTCCACATACCTACACAAACACAAACACACACACACACACAAAAGACACAACACCAGTAAACTAAACACTAAACCTCTCCTTAACAACTAACCTACACATAGCTACACAAACACAAACACACACACACACAAAAGACACAACACCAGTAAACTAAACACTAACCCTCTCCTTAACAACTAACCTCCACATAACTACACAAACACAAACACACACACACACAAAAGACACAACACCAGTAAACTAAACACCAAACCTCTCCTTAACAACTAACCTCCACATAGCTACACAAACACAAACACACACACACACAAAAGACACAACACCAGTAAACTAAACACCAAACCTCTCCTTAACAACTAACCTCCACATACCTACACAAACACAAACACACACACACACAAAAGACACAACACCAGTAAACTAAACACCAAACCTCTCCTTAACAACTAACCTCCACATAGCTACACAAACACAAACACACACACACACAAAAGACACAACACCAGTAAACTAAACACCAAACCTCTCCTTAACAACTAACCTCCACATAACTATACAAACACAAACACACGTTTTTTTAATAACAAAAATAAATAAATAAAAATAGGTCCCACCCCTTTCCCATTCTTAAGTAAGCCATTTTAGATTTACAGAAGAGTGACCATTACTTGCATTACTGCATGTCCACAAACAATTCAGTAATGCAAGCATGTTTCCTTCTATTTTTTTTTTTATAAATTAAGGTGACAGGTACAAAGTGGTGTACAATGTATCTTATTCTAGTTACATTGTAGTTTATCTTATTGTACCAGTACCTCCCTACAATCAACCTAGTTGTTCCCCAATTCGTCCCTCCGCCACAACCATTTCAAAGTCCAAGTCTCTCACTCTTGTCCTCTGTAGCGGGGAGGACCTTGTACCCCTGAGACATAGGAGTGCAGACCTGAGAAGAGAGAAAGAGAGCCGGCATCTCATCCAAGTTATGACTTGGCTTCTATGCTGGCGCTTTTTCTCCGATATTTGTTCAGCTAATCTGGCATAGAAGACACTTGCAGAAGGTCCCATAGCTCCCGACGATGAGAAGACCAGAGGAGTAAAGCTTCCTTGATCCCTGTTCAAAATTCTTTCTTCATAAGCACGTTTTTTCTCACTTTCGTTTCTCAAGTATGCCGCCTTGTGTCCTCGCTCACGATATGTTTGTGCTCTTGGGTTGAAGATTCTGATGTCGAAAAAAGCCCGTTGTCCCCTCGTCCAAAAACCTCGAGCACTTACGTCCACTCTTGTTTCATTTGAAATATTTGCAGTATTGTGGGCCAAGCGCTGTCCGTCCATAGGCAGAAGTTCCGGTTCGATTCTGACATCATGGCACACCTCGTCCAGCATTTGTGCAGTGATGTCTCGTACTTCATCATGCCGGATACAGATGAATCCTCCTTTCTTACAGGTAATACAGTGGTCTGGGTTGTTTATTTCACTGCATGCACATTTCAGCGGCAGGTTCGAAACTGGCCACCCATACCTCAAGGCTACGGCATCATTGAATTCTTGTTTATTTAAGCTGAAGCCTTTCTCCTTTATTGGTAATGATGTTAGCCAATTTGAAGCCCCCGTGTCTTGTGCCATCTCAACTCTCATTTTCAGTTCTTCCCTACATCTGGTCTTAATTTGTTCTAGGCTATGTTTCTGTCTCTCTTCTCTGCTCTTTGTAATTTCCTGTCTTGCATTTCGTTGTTCCTCTTCGTCCACCTCATAATTTTCATTTTGCTCCCGTATTTTTTCTGTCAGAGACGTAGTAAGTTTAAGGGAATTTTGGTACTCATGTGTTGCCGCCTCCACTGGGTTTATGATCCCCATACCTCCGAACCTTGGCGGAAGAGCTAATAGATCTCTTAGCTCTTGCGTGACGCCTTCCATCTCTGTTAAGGCCGGTATGAATGTTCCTCTGATTGCTTCTTCCAGCGGTTGGAGCATCTGTCTAATGCCAGGTACTGTTCTCATAAGAAAGGTCCATCTGTGCTTAACACCATATGTGAAGGCAGTATATGCAGCATGTGGTTCAGATTTCGCAATATCTGCTAGGGTTTTCACTTCCTTTACCCACTCCGCTACATTTTTTCGCACATAGTCTCTCTTGCATTCTTCTGTGCCTATTACTGCTCCCAAATGGCGTTGACCCTCCTTTGTAATCTTCACTCCTGTCCCATCAAAAGTCCGCACCGCTTCTTCATACTTGTTTTCTTTCACTATTAGTACAGATTTACTAGCATTCGGATGGTACCCAATGACTTCGCCTACCGATTGTACTCTCCGCCACCATTCTTTGAGATCCCCTATTTTTCCTGCACCTGTGAGGTCATCTGCATACGCCACATGTTTCACTCGGGTTACCTCATGTTTTATTTTCTGCTGCAGAATTGATAGTGCCAGTGCGTACATTGCCATTGCCACTGGATCTCCTTGCGTTGTTCCTTCATTTGATTTGAGAATTTTCATTTCTTCCTTCTTTGTGCTTCCAACTATATACAGGTTAGCTGGCTCCTTATAAGTATTTTCTATGTACTTTGCGATGCCCGGGCATTTGATCTTGATGTTGTGAATAGCTGCCTCCCTATTAATGGTGTTAAAGGCATTTGTTGCATCCACTAGCAGTACCGCTTCACAATCTTCCTCATGATACACCTTCCCCATTGCATGTATTGCTGCTTCTCCTCCGGCTTGCTGTCCTGCACATACTTGTAAGTTGCCCACTGCTCTTTGTACATCTTTTCCAAATACGGACATGATTGCTTTTCCTATAATCCTTCTAAGAACTTCCCCAATGCCTACTGGTCTAACTCCTGGATTCTTATTTAAAGGTATCAGGCGACATGCTGTCAGAGCTTTTATGTTCACGCATGGTGATGATGCAAGTTTCTTTGCCAGCATTGCTATTGTTTCACAAAGGTCACCCGCGGCTGAACCAAACTTGTTTTGACTTAGGAAGATCCTCCAAGTCTTAGCATCTACTCCTGATGGACCTGCTCCTCCCTGTGTTTTCAGCGCCTTTCTCCATATGAGGTCTCCAGTTTATTCTCATATATCACCGAGTCTGGAGGAACATATTCCCCGTCTAGTTTGGCCTCATCACTTGCTGGTTTTGCTTCTGGGTGTTTCTCCTTCAGCTGGTCCAAAATGCGTCGATTCACTTCGTGCACCCCACTTGAGGCTTCCCCAGTGACCATTCTGACTGCCTGTGCCACTTTACCAATCCTCATGCTATTTCCCACTGATCGTGCCATATCATCTGGCTTCCTCTTTCTTAGTTGTTTTGTTTTCAGTCTTTGCTGGATTGCTCGTACTTGGCTAAGAATTTTGTCTAACTCCCCATTTTTCCACCACTCCATTCTCTGTTTCAGCGCTTTAATGTTCTCATTCAGTTTTCCCTTTGGTCTTTTTCTTTGAAGGAACAACTGAGGAATGAAACAAGCTATCTTGATTGCCACGTGCGCCAAAGGGGCATCCTGAACATACTTTAGGATCATACGTCTGAGTTCCCCCAGCATGTCTTTTGCGGCTTCACAAATCGGTAGTTCAAACTTATTATGTTGCCATTGTATCACTTCTGTATAGATTTCATTCACTAATGTTGTGAGTCCGTCACCAGAATGTCCCATCCATTCTCCACCATTCATGTTTACGTTACGAGGTCGTTCGTTCTGTTCACGATTTTCGATTATTTCTCTCTCATTATCTTCGTTTAGGCCTACACTATTTTCATTATTTTGTTCCACACCTCTGTTGTCTTGCGAATTATTGATTCCTGCATTTTCTTCTGCGGGCTGCAGTTGTTGATTGTTATTTTCTGCATTTACTCTAACAGGGTTTGCTTGTACATCTCCATTAACTACATTGTCTGTTTCACAGTTCATTTGTACTGCATCTCTCACTGCGTTTTGTCTGTCATCAGGATTATTCCTCGACTGGGACCGAGTTAATATCATCTTGTCTTATTATCATAATTTCCTACCTATTCCCTAATACTGAGTCTATCTATCATTTCTTCCTAAGGGACGAGCCTCTGCCCGATAAAGGTGAAAATGTAAACATCCTATGAGTAGCGTTAGAGATAGAAAGAGTAAGATAAGTTATTTAACTCACCTAGTATGATGCAAGGCTACAGAAGATCAGGCTATATTACAAGACAGTGACTGCAAAATAAAATAGAAAAATATAGTAAAATAAAATTAGTGTTTAAAAATACGCACAAAGAATAAACACGGGAAGAAAAAAAAAATATATATATATATATATAATACAAAACGATTATTGTAGTGAGAAAGGAAATACACTAATTAAGAGAGTAAAATGATTAAAAAGACAAGTGTCAAAATAGTGCTAAGGATTAAAGAAGGATGTTAGAAATCTACTATTAGTTTGAGAAAAAGGTCCTGGTTATCAGTATGCACATAATATATTAGCGAATTATACCTTATTTTAAATAGTATACTTAGTTACTAGTTTGTTAGAGATAACTCTCACATGAAATATACCACTTCAAGTCTGATTTCCTAACTCGGCCATAAATCATATATAACCCTACCTAATATAATCGGCCTGTTTCCTCAAAGCTAAATGACTCTATACAAAGCTAAAGAAACCTTGGCAATTTGAGCCGCTTTACATTCTTAATATGCCTAACTTTAAATGGAAACCAGCCAATTATGTCCTAAGATTTAATTATTTTCAAAACAAAAATATGTACAAAATATTACATCATGTTACTCATGTAATAGTAGCATGAGGGATATTGAGGAAAGTGGAAGGAAGAGGGAAGGAGGGAAGAGGGAAGGAGAGGGGAGGGAAGTGAATGTGTGGGTAAGGATGGGGGGCGGGGGGGGGGAGGGTTGAATACTTGTTGTCACTGTGTTTCTCTCTCTCTATTTTACAGTAGCTACTACTACTCTTACACAAACACATATTTATTTTTAAGCTGCATTGCATCAAAAACTACCACTGACATTTTGTTTTCAATACAAATCTCCCCCATGGATTTAGATAAGAACCATACTTAAATACACTTTTGTTTTGCCTTTATACTGACAGGTATCATATTACTTTAAGCGAGGGGAGGAGAGGTAGAGAGGGGGGGGGGGAGTGTTGTGGTCAGCGAGGTTTATGGCTCCTTCCTCTATTCCCTTACTCCGCCTTTTCGCCTCTGCTGTACTTCGCTGTCTCTCTCCTGCATACTTCCCCCTGCTGCAGTCGTCCTCTCAGCATTAGCGCCATGCAGAATATTTTGGTCCACTTTCACACGACCAGCTTCTCCATGCACTGGCGCGATGACAGATGGGATGTGGGTGGGGGAGGGGGGCACACCCTAGGGTGAGTGGTGTTGACTGGAGACAGTCAAGGAGGGAGGGTATTTTGCCTGGCATCGGCTTGCCCCTCGTCCGTACGCCTCCCTCGCTGCTTGGCACAGCACTCTTCAATTATCCGTCTCTTCTATCACATGTTGTTTGATTTTGGTTAGATAGAACTCCAGAGTTTCACCCAATATCAAATCACCGTAATTTCCCACTCACCCTGTTGTATATTTCACAATTCCATCACCACCCCTTCCCTCACTAACTTGCTGTTCACCACGGAGAGAAAAATCCATACGTCCTCTCCCTTCAAAGCCTCATACTACTACACAAACACACACACACACAAAAGACACAACACCAGTAAACTAAACACCAAACCTCTCCTTAACAACTAACCTCCACATAGCTACACAAACTCAAACACACACACACACAAAAGACACAACACCAGTAAACTAAACACCAAACCTCTCCTTAACAACTAACCTCCACATAGCTACACAAACACAAACACACACACACTTTTTTTTAATAAAAAAAACAAAAATAGAAGGTCCCACCCCTTTCCCATTCTTAAGTAAGCCATTTTAGATTTACAGAAGTGACCATTACTTGCATTACTGCATGTCCACAAACATTTCAGTAATGCAAGCATGTTTCCTTCTATTTTTTGTTTTTTTATAAATTAAGGTGACAGGTACAAAGTGGTGTACAATCTATCTTATTCTAGTTACATTGTAGTTTATCTTATTGTACCAGTACCTCCCTACAATCAACCTAGTTGTTCCCCAATTCGTCCCTCCGCCACAACCATTTCAAAGTCCAAGTCTCTCACTCTTGTCCTCTGTAGCGGGGAGGACCTTGTACCCCTGAGACATAGGAGTGCAGACCTGAGAAGAGAGAAAGAGAGCCGACATCTCATCCAAGTTATGACTTGGCTTCTATGCTGGCGCTTTTTCTCCGATATTTGTTCAGCTAATCTGGCATAGAAGACACTTGCAGAAGGTCCCATACCTCCCGACGATGAGAAGACCAGAGGAGTAAAGCTTCCTTGATCCCTGTTCAAAATTCTTTCTTCATAAGCACGTTTTTTCTCACTTTCGTGTCTCAAGTATGCTGCCTTGTGTCCTCGCTCACGATATGTTTGTGCTCTTGGGTTGAAGATTCTGATGTCGAAAAATGCCTGTTGTCCCCTCGTCCAAAAACCTCGAGCACTTACGTCCACTCTTGCTTCATTTGAAGTATTTGCAGTATTGTGGGCCAAGCGCTGTCCGTCCATAGGCAGAAGTTCCGGTTCGATTCTGACATCATGGCACACCTCGTCCAGCATTTGTGCAGTGATGTCTCGTACTTCATCATGCCGGATACAGATGAATCCTCCTTTCTTACAGGTCATACAGTGGTCTGGGTTGTTTATTTCACCGTATGCACATTTCAGCGGCAGGTTCGAAACTGGCCACCCATACCTCAAGGCTACGGCATCATTGAATTCTTGTTTATTTAAGCTGAAGCCTTTCACCTTTATTGGTAATGATGTTAGCCAATTTGAAGCCCCCGTGTCTTGTGCCATCTCAACTCTCATTTTCAGTTCTTCCCTACATCTGGTCTTAATTTGTTCTAGGCTATGTTTCTGTCTCTCTTCTCTGCTCTTTGTAATTTCCTGTCTTGCATTTCGTTGTTCCTCTTCGTCCACCTCATAATTTTCATTTTGCTCCCGTATTTTTTCTGTCAGAGACGTAGTAAGTTTAAGGGAATTTTGGTACTCATGTGTTGCCGCCTCCACTGGGTTTATGATCCCCATACCTCCGAACCTTGGCGGAAGAGCTAATAGATCTCTTAGCTCTTGCGTGACGCCTTCCATCTCTGTTAAGGCCGGAATGAATGTTCCTCTGATTGCTTCTTCCAGCGGTTGGAGCATCTGTCTAATGCCAGGTACTGTTCTCATAAGAAAGGTCCATCTGTGCTTAACACCATATGTGAAGGCAGTATATGCAGCATGTGGTTCAGATTTCGCAATATCTGCCAGGGTTTTCACTTCCTTTACCCACTCCGCTACATTTTTTCGCACATAGTCTCTCTTGCATTCTTCTGTGCCTATTACTGCTCCCAAATGGCGTTGACCCTCCTTTGTAATCTTCACTCCTGTCCCATCAAAAGTCCGCACCGCTTCTTCATACTTGTTTTCTTTCACTATTAGTACAGATTTACTAGCATTCGGATGGTACCCAATGACTTCGCCTACCGATTGTACTCTCCGCCACCATTCTTTGAGATCCCCTATTTTTCCTGCACCTGTGAGGTCATCTGCATATGCCACTTGTTTCACTCGGGTTACCTCATGTTTTATTTTCTGCTGCAGAATTGATAGTGCCAGTGCGTACATTGCCATTGCCACTGGATCTCCTTGCGTTGTTCCTTCATTTGATTTGAGAATTTTCATTTCTTCCTTCTTTGTGCTTCCAACTATATACAGGTTAGCTGGCTCCTTAAAAGTATTTTCTATGTACTTTGCGATGCTCGGGCATTTGATCTTGATGTTGTGAATAGCTGCCTCCCTATTAATGGTGTTAAAGGCATTTGTTGCATCCACTAGCAGTACCGCTTCACAATCTTCCTCATTATACACCTTCCCCGTTGCATGTATTGCTGCTTCTCCTCCGGCTTGCTGTCCTGCACATATTTGTAAGTTGCCCACTGCTCTTTGTACATCTTTTCCAAATACGGACATGATTGCTTTTCCTATAATCCTTCTAAGAACTTCCCCAATGCCTACTGGTCTATCTCCTGGATTCTTATTTAAAGGTATCAGGCGACATGCTGTCAGAGCTTTTATGTTCACGCATGGTGATGATGCAAGTTTCTTTGCCAGCATTGCTATTGTTTCACAAAGGTCACCCGCGGCTGAACCAAACTTGTTTTGACTAAGGAAGATCCTCCAAGTCTTAGCATCTACTCCTGATGGACCTGCTCCTCCCTGTGTTTTCAGCGCCTTTCTCCATATGAGGTCTCCAGTTATATACTCATATATCACCGGGTCTGGAGGAACATATTCCCCGTCTAGTTTGGCCTCATCACTTGCTGGTTTTGCTTCTGGGTGTTTCTCCTTCAGCTGGTCCAAGATGTGTCGATTCACTTCGTGCACCCCACTTGAGGCTTCCCCAGTGACCATTCTGACTGCCTGTGCCACTTTACCAATCCTCATGCTATTTCCCACTGATCGTGCCATATCATCTGGCTTCCTCTTTCTTCGTTGTTTTGTTTTCAGTCTTTGCTGGATTGCTCGTACTTGGATAAGAATTTTGTCTAACTCCCCATTTTTCCACCACTCCATTCTCTGTTTCAGCGCTTTAATGTTCTCATTCAGTTTTCCCTTTGGTCTTTTTCTTTGAAGGAACAACTGAGGAATGAAACAAGCTATCGTGATTGTCACGTGCGCCAAAGGGGCATCCTGAACATACTTTAGGATCATACGTCTGAGTTCCCCCAGCATGTCTTTTGCGGCTTCACAAACCGGTAGTTCAAACTTATTATGTTGCCATTGTATCACTTCTGTATAGATTTCATTCACTAATGTTGTGAGTCCTTCACCAGAATGTCCCATCCATTCTCCACCATTCATGTTTACGTTACGAGGTCGTTCGTTCTGTTCACGATTTTCGATTATTTCTCTCTCATTATCTTCGTTTAGGCCTACACTATTTTCATTATTTTGTTCCACACCTCTGTTGTCTTGCGAATTATTGATTCCTGCATTTTCTTCTGCGGGCTGCAGTTGTTGATTGTTATTTTCTGCATTTTCTCTAACAGGGTTTGCTTGTACATCTCCATTAACTACATTGTCTGTTTCACGGTTCATTTGTACTGCATCTCTCACTGCGTTTTGTCTGTCATCAGGATTATTCCTCGACTGGGACCGAGTTAATATCATCTTGTCTTATTATCATAATTTCCTACCTATTCCCTAATACTGAGTCTATCTATCATTTCTTCCTAAGGGACGAGCCTCTGCCCGATAAAGGTGAAAATGTAAACATCCTATGAGTAGCGTTAGAGATAGAAAGAGTAAGATAAGTTATTTAACTCACCTAGCATGATGCAAGGCTACAGAAGATCAGGCTATATTACAAGACAGTGAGTGCAAAAGAAAATAGAAAAATAAAGTAAAATAAAAGTAGTGTTTAACCCCTAACTGTCGGCGCGCAACATAAGTTGAGTATAATAAATCTGGACTATCTGGCGGCGCGTGACATAGGTCGTGTGTCAATTTCAGCACGTAATATTGCTGAGAGAGAGAGACAAGTGGTGGCAGGAGAGTAGCGAGGGTATGACTGCTCCAGACCACCGTGGCGAACCTACTGACACGAATCCCACCTCCTCCCTCCCTCTCTCACTGGCTACATACTGAATTGTATGGGGAAAGTACCGAATTACATGCTTTTTGCACTCGTGTTGCGTGGTTGTTGCAAGAAAACTAACGGTCATAAAAGGATCGTTGTGGTGTCATTGGAAAGCTCTGTTTATGCCCTTTCAGGGATAGATACTTGTTTTACGCTCTGGGTCTTATTTAGGCATGAAAATGATCACGTAAACAGCCCTATTTTGGGTAAAAACACCCCGCTGGTGGCTACATATTTTATACCGCCTAGGCCGCTCTTTAGGTGTTAAAAATACGCACAAAGAATAAACACAGGAAAAAAAATAATATATATATATATATATATATAATACAAAACGATTATTGTAGTGAGAAAGGAAATACACTAATTAAGAGAGTAAAATGATTAAAAAGACAAGTGTCAAAATAGTGCTAAGGATTAAAGAAGGATGTTAGAAATCTACTATTAGTTTGAGAAAAAGGTCCTGGTTATCAGTATCCACATAATATATCAACAAATTGTACCTTATTTTAAAAAGTATGCTTAGTTACTAGTTTGTTAGAGATAACTCTCACATGAAATATACCACTTCAAGTCTGATTTCCTAACTCGGCCATAAATCATATATAACCCTACCTAATATAATCGGCCTGTTTCCTAAAAGTAATGACTCTATACAAAGCTAAAGAAACCTTGGCAATTTGAGCCGCTTTACATTCTAAATATGCCTAACTTTAAATGGAAACCGGCCAATTATGTCCTAAGATTTAATTATTTTCAAGACAAAAATATGTACAAAATATTACATCATGTTACTCATGTAATAGTAGCATGAGGGACATTGAGGAAAGTGGAAGGAAGAGGGAAGGAGGGAAGAGGGAAGGAGAGGGGAGGGAAGTGAATGTGGGGGTAAGGATGGGGGGAGGGGGGGGGAGGGTTGAATACTTGTTGTCACTGTGTTTCTCTCTCTCTATTTTACAGTAGCTACTACTACTCTTACACAAACACACATTTATTTTTAAGCTGCATTGCATCAAAAACTACCACTGACATTTTGTTTTCAATACAATTCTCCCCCATGGATTTAGATAAGAACCATACTTAAATACACTTTTGTTTTGCCTTCATACTGACAGGTATCATATTACTTTAAGCGAGGGGAGGAGAGGTAGAGAGGGGGGGGGGGGGAGTGTTGTGGTCAGGAAGGTTTATGGCTCCTTCCTCTATTCCCTTACTCCGTCTTTTCGCCTCTGCTGTACTTCGCTGTCTCTCTCCTGCATACTTCCCCCTGCTGCAGTCGTCCTCTCAGCATTAGCGCCATGCAGAATATTTTGGTCCACTTTCACACGACCAGCTTCTCCACGCACTGGCGCGATGACAGATGAGATGTGGGTGGGGGGGCACACCCTAGGGTGAGTGGTGTTGACTGGAGACAGTCAAGGAGGGAGGGTATTTTGCCTGGCATCGGCTTGCCCCCCGTCAGTACGCCTCCCTCGCTGCCTGGCACAGCACTCTTCAATTTTCCGTCTCTTCTATCACATGTTGTTTGATTTTGGTTAGATAGAACTCCAGAGTTTCACCCAATATCAAATCACCGTAATTTCCCACTCACCCTGTTGTATATTTCACAATTCCATCACCACCCCTTCCCTCACTAACTTGCTGTTCACCACGGAGAGAAAAATCCATACGTCCTCTCCCTTCAAAGCCTCATACTACTACACAAACACACACAAAAGACACAACACCAGTAAACTAAACACCAAACCTCTCCTTAACAACTAACCTCCACATAGCTACACAAACTCAAACACACACACACACAAAAGACACAACACCAGTAAACTAAACACTAAACCTCTCCTTAACAACTAACCTCCACATAGCTACACAAACACAAACACACACACACACAAAAGACACAACACCAGTAAACTAAACACCAAACCTCTCCTTAACAACTAACCTCCACATAGCTACACAAACACAAACACACACACACACAAAAGACACAACACCAGTAAACTAAACACCAAACCTCTCCTTAACAACTAACCTCCACATAGCTACACAAACACAAACACATACACACACAAAAGACACAACACCAGTAAACTAAACACCAAACCTCTCCTTAACAACTAACCTCCACATAGCTACACAAACACAAACACACACACACACAAAAGACACAACACCAGTAAACTAAACACTAAACCTCTCCTTAACAACTAACCTCCACATAACTACACAAACACAAACACACACACACACAAAAGACACAACACCAGTAAACTAAACACCAAACCTCTCCTTAACAACTAACCTCCACATAACTACACAAACACAAACACACACACACACAAAAGACACAACACCAGTAAACTAAACACCAAACCTCTCCTTAACAACTAACCTCCACATAGCTACACAAACACAAACACACACACACACAAAAGACACAACACCAGTAAACTAAACACTAAACCTCTCCTTAACAACTAACCTCCACATAGCCAACCCAAGGCACTGTGCTCCCCCGTAGCCGGAGTTTCTGTCCTGAAGGAGGCGGCACCACGTAGTTCACCTCATCCACACCTGAAGCACAGTGAGTGTTAACCCCTTTTGTACCGGCGATGTCCTCTTCATTTTATTTTGGCTACTATTAGACAATTTAATTCAGTTTTATAAGGCCCCCAGTAGTTAACATTAAGGGGGGTGACCTGCTTTTTGTTATTTCTGTCCTTTTCTCACTTTCTCTGTCTTGTATCCATTCGGCCCCATTCAGCATACTGTTTTAAGACGTTTATCCCCATCCAGGTGTCAATGTTTTACTGGTGAGCGGTAGCGAGCCAGCATATTTTTTAGTTTTGTTTGACAGCAGGCTAAATTTGTACATTTTTCCATAGAAATATTTCTCCGGCGAAGCCGTATTTCTTCATATAATGCTGGCTCGCTATCGCTCGCCAAGAAGAAATGGATACCTAGATGGGGATAAACGTCTTAACATAGTTGGCTGAATGGGGCCGAATGGATACAAGCCAGAGAAAGAGAGAAAAGGATAGAAATAACAAAAAGCAGGTCACCCCCCTTAAGCTGTATCGTCCATCCATTATAGGTAAGCTACAAGTTGTATCCGCTAACCTCTATAACTAAAAAATTGTATCCGCTAACCTCTATAACTAAAAAATTGTATCCGCTAATCTCTATAACTAAAAAATTGTATCCGCTAACTTCTATAACTAAAAAATTGTATCCGCTAACCTCTATAACTAAATAATTGTATCCGCTAACCTCTATAACTAATAAATTGTATCTGCTAACCTCTATAACTAAATAATTGTATCCACTAACCTCTATAACTAATAAATTGTATCTGCTAACCTCTATAACTAAATAATTGTATCCGCTAACCTCTATAACTAAATAATTGTATCCGCTAATCTCTACAACTAAAAAATTGTATCCGCTAACTTCTATAACTAAAAAATTGTATCCGCTAACCTCTATAACCAAATAATTGTATCCGCTAACCTCTATAACTAAATAATTGTATCCGCTAACCTCTATAACTAAATAATTGTATCCGCTAACCTCTATAACTAAATAATTGTATCCGCTAACCTCTATAACTAAATAATTGTATCCACTAACCTCTATACCTAAATAATTGTATCCGCTAACCTCTATAACTAAATAATTGTATCCGCTAACCTCTATAACTAAATAATTGTATCCGCTAACCTCTATAACTAAATAATTGTATCCGCTAACTTCTATAACTAAACATTTTTATCCGCTAACCTCTATAACTAAATAATTGTATCCGCTAACCTCTATAACTAAATAATTGTATCCGCTAACCTCTATAACTAAATAATTGTATCCGCTAACCTCTATAACTAAATAATTGTATCCGCTAACTTCTATAACTAAACATTTTTATCCGCTAACCTCTATAACTAAATAATTGTATCAGCTAACCTCTATAAATAAAAAAATTGGATCCGCTAACCTCTATAACTAAACAAAATTATCTGCTAACCTCTATAACTAAAAAATTGTATCTGCTAACCTCTATAACTAAAATTTAACTAGACTAATCAAGCTAATACTTTACTATTGAGGAAGAGTCAGGCAGGGAATAGGTGTGGAAAATGACAGCCCATTTGTTCAAGCCCTTTTAGAGTTATTGACGTAAATAGCCACATGATTAGATAGATAGATAGATAGATAAATAGATGTACAAATAAGCAAATGCATAAACAGATAGATAAATAATTATATAGATATTCTTACTCTCAGGTGCCTTAGACGTAGGACATATGACTGCAGCAGGGTGATCACAATAGCCGCTGTCAGAGTTGAAGAGAGTCCCTGGGGCGCATCTCTGAAGGCTTGGTCGACCCTTCCAGCAGTTGATGAATATACCGCAGTCCTGGAATGTTAGAAGTATTGTTAATAGTTAGTAGTTAGCCAGTAGTTAGTAGTAGTAGTGGTAGTAGTAGTAGTCTTTGATATGAGGATGTTCGGCCCAATGGCCATACTACCTACAGCGAGCTGTCTCTGGAGGCTGCACATAAGAGCCATGGCATAGTCAGTAGAGCGTCGGCTGCTGTTCAAAGGGTCAGCGGATCGAGCCCTCAATGTCAAAATGTTATTGGCCCAGGCAACTTGACCTAACGATTTGTGACAAACGCCTAATGTTCATGGCCACCCCTTCTCAGGAGCTAAGGCATCTTCTGGAGGGATATGGGACCCAGGGCTAAGGGCTTCTATTCTAGACTAGCAGACACCATTGCGGAGAAGAAGCAACAGCCTAGGAGTCAAGTAGAGGCCTGGATGAGGTGCCGCCTATCTTTCACGTTGATTTGAAATATGTGAATTTTGGGTCATAAGAAAGGTATGGAAGGAAAATAAGAAAATAACCTGATACACTCTCTCACCTTAACATATGGAAAGAGTCCATTGGGCCTCACGCACATGACGGTAACATCCTTGACCCCCATCCTCCTCAGTAGTCTCTTGCCCTTGTCCTTGCTCCGGCGGTAAGTCCTATCCACCTGAAACAAAAATGGAAAAGTGATGGAGAAGTGATAAACATATGAAATTTTAAAAACATAATTAATTGTTGAACAAGAGATAGATATATAGAGAAATCAAAGTATAATATACACTATTGTTTGTTTCCTTTCAACTGACGGCAAATTGCAAAGTTCCCATCAAGATTTCTCAGTTTTCTTGAAGATTTTGTAGTGAAATATGGTGTTAATTATATAATTTTGGTCTTAATATGATGCAGAGACATAATAGTTTCATATCTTTCCATTAAGTATCGAGGAATTTGCTGCTAAGGGATTCAACTGACCGTCAAGTGAAATTAAACCAAATATAGCATCGGCCATTCAGCCATTTTAAATGCAGGAAACACTGGACATTGCCTTTAGAACTACCAACTACCAATACCTAGCGCAGAATCCGTATTGAATCTGTTGTTTCCTGAACATTCGAGACTTTAGTAATGAATGAGTTATGAGACAGTGATCACCGAGTTGGATGACTGGTTCTTTGATTTGTGGGGCCCCAACTCCAGTTTATCCCTAAACACAGATATATTAATGTTCTTCAATGGTTCTCTAGTCTTTCAAGCATTATAATCTATATATTTCTAGCTGTTGGTAAATTGAATCCCTTTGCAGTAATGGAACCATAGGAAACTACTGTCTTTGCGTCATATTAAATCCAAGTTTTCATAATTATCAACAAGCTTCGCTATAAAACCTTCATAATAGCTGAGTAATCAAGAGCTGGACACACCAATATACCGTTTGCTGGAAAGAAGCATGTTATAGTAATATAACACTTGTCAACATTGACAGTGTATGCCGCTAGATTGGCGCAACAGGCCCACAGGACAGACAACTTGGTGAACTATCACTGAACATTGGCCACCAAAATGCATATAACCGAATACCTTATTGTTCAGATATAGTATTTGTGTTGGGTGTTGGTAGTTAGGTGAACAGTGTCTGCTGCTTCCTTCACTGTAAAATATTGGATGCATAATTGTTACGAAAATGGTATACATAAACAGCGTTCTTCAGTTAGATTTAGACCATGTAAACTATTAAAACACTGTTAATTTTTTGCAGTGTGGAACCAGATTGTAGTGTGAAAGGAGTACAACAATGTCTCTAAAGTGACCTCATTTCTGACAGTGTTAATGCCGTCTTCTATCAAATTGGTGACCCTGTCCACGGCATCACTGGCTGAGGAGCTGACCACCCCGGCAGCAGAACTGGCTGTGTCTCGAACCTGTTATAATTTCAGATACATTACATAAAATACTCATGATTATATATTCTTGTTAAAATGACTAGTTAGTTATAATAGGACTTCAGAGGCTATCAACCCTTCTCGATTATTAAGGAAGCCACTGTAAGTCAAGAATAGCGTCAAGACTGTAGCCCCTTGTCAAGGACTCTAGTCACTTGTTTAAATTATATATGTATTATTTTATATATTATATTAGACTGAAATGTCTAAACTGAATGATAGGACCTTAGGCCCATCATATTAACAAGCAGATATCATGTAAAGTTGATTGATTCACAATATACACCTCCAAAGTATTGCCAGTGTGACATATTTGTCACTTTTTCATCAACTAAGGAATAACCAGTTCTTAGCATTAATCCTCCATTACAAACCTCGATGTACTTGAATAAATTAATGAATTATGAAAGAATATGATACTCCCAGGATTCGAACTCGGGACACCACGCCCAGAACATAAGCACCTAAGCCGTTACACCACCAACACAGTCAGCTGAAATGAAACCGAGTATAGTCTCTTAGCTCTGTCCTTCAGAGCAGTAACTTCGACCTCTATAAAACAGTTAACAATCTTTCAACCAAATATGCAATCAATATTTTGTAATATATGAATCCCAATGCCTTGAACAAGGCGACATTCTTTACCATACTGACATAAGTTAGTTAGTTAGTTAAAATAGGAATTCAGTGGCTATCAACCCTTCTGGATTATTAAGCAAGCGCAGTGTAAGTCGAGAATAGCGTCATGACTGGAGTCCCTTTTCGATAACTCCAGTCCCTGCTGACATAAGCCCCACTTCTTCTTGTGTAACACACACACACACACACACACACACACACACCTAGATTGGATAAAAGTAGTCATGGGGACATAACAATATGAGCTTAGCTCCAATCATGTATGCTACAACTAGGTAAATACAACTTTCTTCTATTCAACAGCTGAGCTCTGGAACTCTCTCCCTGAATCCATTTATCCCTCATCCTATGACGTAAATTGCTTCAAACTCCGTGTGTAGAGACATTTTGGGTCGAACATTCTCCTCGATTTTGGCCCTGTCACTCTTTCAACTATGTCACTCGTCACAGGCAGTTCTGTCTTTTGTCTCCCTCATACACATAGCAAAAACAAAGGTTAATGGACACACTCACAGTATTAAGGAAGGAGGGCCAGGAGCTGCCTTCTCTAGCTGGTTCAGGTGTAGGGGGTAGTGTGGGTCAGGTAGGTCGGGTGGGTCGGGTGGGCCTCATAAGTAGTGGGGTATTAGCAGTAGTCGGTATCCGAGGGTGAGGTAGAACAAGTGATGGCATGGGGCCAGTCACAAACACCCAATTGGGGGTTGAAGAGGGTACCAGGGGCGCAGGTCAGTTGTACCTGGGGCTGCCCCGGCCCCAGGTACAACTGATGAACTTGGCACAGTCCTGGGGGAACACGGTGATCGGACATTAACCCTTAATTAGCGGCTCACCACATAAGTCGAGTTAAATAAAGCTGGACTATGTGGCGGCGCTCGACATAACTCGAGTGGCAATTTCAGCACGTAATGTTGCTGAGAGAGAGAGACAAGTGGTGGCAGGAGAGTAGCGAGCGTATGACTGCTCCAGACCACCGCGGCGAACATACTGACACGAATCCCAGCTCCCTCCTCCCTCTCTCACTCGCTATATAAGGAATTATATCGGGAAAGTGGCTAATTACATGCTTTTTGCACTCGCGTTGCACGGTTATTGCAAGAAAACTAGCCATCATAAAAGGATCGTTATGGTGTCATTCGAAAGCTCTGTTTATGCCCTTTCAGGGATAGGTACTTGTTTTACGTTCTGGGTCTTATTTAGGCATGAAAATGATCACGTAAACAGCCCTATTTTGGCTAAAAACACCCCGCTGGGCGGTACATATAAATAAACCGCATAGGCCGCTCGTAAGGTGTTAAGGAGAGATGGTTGGTTTTTCAGGATTCCCTTCTCCCTCGTGTTTAGCCACATTAGTTTTGATATTTTAAGAAGTTCGGCCCATTAGTTTTGCGATTTTAACACCTTTCGCCCCATTTCGTTGTCAATGTTATGACCTTTCGTGCCATTTAGGTGTCGAGCGATAGCGAGCCTGTAATTTAAAGACGAACCAGCCTTCGGCCGGGACATTTTCTATCGAAAAATGTACAAATTTATCTTGAAAGGAGTCTAAGGGGGTATTGTTTTTAAAGCGTGATGGAGGTCTAGCGAGGAAACTAAAATAAACGTGAATGGATAAATAAATACGACTTATGTGGTGAGCCGCTAATTAAGGGTTAAAGCGTGATGGAGGTCTAGCGAGGAAACTAAAATAAACGTGAATGGATAAATAAATACTCCCAAAAATAACCACCACCATTAAGGGGAGATTTCCACTTGAGAATGTTTTTTCTTGACTCCTTTCTCCCTCACGATTAGCCCCATTGCTTTTCTAATTTTAAGACGTTCGCCCCATTATTTTGACGGTTTAAAGAACTTTCGACCCATTTCTGTAAAATTTAAGACCATTTGTACCATTTAGGTGTCAATTTTATCCTGGCGAGCGATAACGAGCCTGTAATTCAAGAGGAACCGGCTTTCAGCCGGGACATTTTTCTACCGAAAAATGTACAAATTTATCTTGAAAGGGGCTCAAGGGGGTGTAATCTTAAGCTTGATGGATATCTAGGGACCAAACTAAAAACCTCCCCGGCTTCACCAGAGAAATGTTTCTAATGAAAAATGTACAAATTTAGCTTGCTGTCAAAACAAAAATATATATATGCTGGCTCGCTACCGCTCGCCAGGAAAATATTGACACCTGGCTGGGGGTAAACATCTTAAAACAGTAGGCTGAATGGGTCGAATAGATAGAAGCCAAAGAGAGTGGGAGAGAAAGAAAAAAAAGCAAGGTGGGCTCCCTTAAAATTGTAGATTTGACCTCCTACCTGCGGGTACGGGAAGAGTCCGTGCAACCCTGGACACGTGAGCACCCCGGGGACCACCTGGGCTTTACGTGCAGCACCGGGGGAGTTACGTGCACTTCTTCCTGGGTTTCGCTCGTAGCATACGCAAAAAAAAAATCAGATTTAGAGGAGCTAGTGTTTACAGAAAATTATGATATGATTGGCATAACAGAATCTTGGCTCAATACTGAAGATAGAGACTTTTTAGCAGAGTATTCACTTCCCGGTTATGTAATGTTTGAGAAAAGCCGAATAATTCGAAATGGAGGTGGCGTTTTACTTTATATCAAAGAAAGTCTTAACCCTACCCTCTTGTCAAAACCTCAAATTGTGAACTTCAACACATCTTTTGTGCTAATAAAGAATAATAAAGGTACAAAAATAATACTTGCGTTAATAATTATACAGACCTCCAGCTCAATCAGTGCAAACTGACCGAGACATTTACGAACAAATTGCCGATGTAAGTAACTCACAAGATACCATAATTTTTGGCGACTTTAATTTACCTGTGACCAAGTGGGGCGATACTCTTACTTCACACTCCGGACATGACTTGTATACGAACTTGCAAGAGAGTTCGCTTTATCAATTTGTTCGAACACCGACCCGTGGTAATAACGTTCTTGACATTGTACTTGCAACAAAAGTATAATTAATAGAGAATTTGAAGGTTGGTGATGAATTCAGTAACAGCGACCATCGTACAACAACTTTCACTTTAAACTTTACTAGTAACGAACCAAATAGTAGCATCGAAAAGTCCCTAATTTCAAGAAAGCAAACTTTCATAAACTTAGAGCTATGTTTATAGAAACTGACTGGAGCTTTTTAATTAACAATAATGACATAAATACATCTTGGAAGTTATTCGAAACCACTTACCGGTACCTAAAAGCAGAGCAAGACTGCATACCATCAAAAATACGGCGTCCAGGCCATAATAATAAGCCCAAATGGTGGAATAAAGATATTTCAAACTGCCTGCTTGCTAAACAAATGTGCTAATGATAGATTAAAATCCTCACAAAATGACGAAGAATTGGTGAAATTTGTAGAGCTACGACGCAAAGCCAAACAGTTAATGAAGCAAAGTAAAAAGAGCCTAGAGATACATATTGCGAATCAAAGTAAAACAAACCCGAAAGAATTCTATAGTTACATCAGAAAGAAAAAAGTAGTTACTTCAACTGTTGGACCGTTAGTCGATGAAAGTGGAGAATACACCAAAGACGAAGTACAAATGAGTAATGCCCTCAATACCTTCTTTGCATCAGTTTTTACACCAGAAGACCTCAGTGATATCCCTACACCATCGCCAATTTAGATTGATAATTCAGATGTTCTAAGCAATATCACCGTTACAGAGAGAGAAGTATTGAATTGTTTAGATAAACTCAAGGTAAATAAAACGCCTGGACCTGATACAATCTCGCCTAGAGTTCTAAAGGAAGCTAAGGATGAGCACTCCAAACCACTGTCATTACTATTCAATACAAACTTGCAGTCTGGAACTATGCCCGATCAGTGGAAGCTAGCCAACGTAACACCGATATTAAAAAAAGGCAGCAAATCCCTACCCAGTAACTATCGTCCAATTAGCTAAACCTCAGTTGTATGTAAAATGCTAGAAACGGTCATAAGAGACAGACTCGTCAATCACTTAGAGGAAAATAACACACTTAAAGATACTCAACACGGCTTTTGTAAAAAAACGTTCCTGTTTAACAAACCTCTTAGACTTCTTCCAAGATATCCTCAACTTCTACGATGAGAGTAAAGCTGTAGATAATATATACCTTGATTTTCAAAAGGCCTTTGACAAAGTTCCCCACAAAGGATTACTGCTAAAACTAAAAGCGCATGGAATACAAGACGGTGTGTTGAAATGGATAGAAAATTGACTCAGCGACAGAAAGCAAAGAGTAGTCATAAACGGTAAGGCATCTAAATTGACCAATGTAAGTAGCGGGGTACCCCAGGGATCGGTACTAGGACCAATTATCTTTCTAATTTACATCAACGACATAGATGAGGGTCTCACCTGTACAATCTCAAAATTTGCTGACAATACAAAAATTGCAAATAGCGTACTCTCAAAAGAACAAGTTGACGATATGCAACACAATCTAGATAAATTGTCACATTGGGCCCAAATTTGGCAAATGAGTTTCATTGCGGATAAATGTAAAGTACTACATATCGGATACCTAAATGAGAAAGCAAACTATTCGATGAATGGCACTCAGCTTAAGAATGTAAACAGAGAAACCGATCTGGGAGTAACAATATCGAGTAACCTAAAACCGAGTCAACAATGTTCAGAAGTTGTTAAGAAGGCAAACAAAATAATTGGCTTTATAGGCAGGTCATTTGAGCATAAATCCAAAGACGTTATCCTAACCCTTTACAATTCCTTAGTCCGCCCTCTTCTGGAATACTGTGTTCAATGTTGGTGCCCTTATTACCAAAAAGACATAAACAAGCTAGAACGAGTTCAACGTAGAGTTGCCAAAATGATACCTAGCCTAAAGAACAAACCATACCAAGAGTGTCTTAGAGAATTAAATCTATTTCCTTTAACCCAGCGCAGATTAAGAGGTGACTTAATTCAAGTGTTCAAAATCATCAAAGGCATCGACAATATGAACTGTAGTAAGTACTTCACTATCGACCAATCTAATTACATGCGGGGAAACGGTTGCAAAATTATTGGTAAATCTTTTACCTCACACGAATCTAAGAATTTCTTCTTCAATCGAGTTGTCAACTTGTGGAATGGGCTTGCCCGAGACGTTATAGACTGTAGCACCGTTGATTCATTTAAACTCCGCCTAGAAAAATATCTCGCATCAAACCCGCGACTGACTGCGTTTGTAAATGAATAACTTTATTTTATCCTCCCCTCAGTTACTAACCCATATGTCCCCTACTAACTTCCTAGTCCTGCCACGGACATTAGATCCAGGGCAGTAGTTCCCTTTCCAATGTTCCCTTACCCACTCTAAACCACTGTTTGGACACTTAATCCTCAGTGTTTTCGAGGACAAGCAGCCTAGAAGGGTCACTAGATATTTTGTTGCTTGATTTCCTTTGTACTCCTTTGTACGTGCACCTCATGGAGTCAGAGAATAGTGATAATAATAATAATTATTATAATATTAATAATAATTATTATTAGTATTAATGTTACTATTATACTATTATTATTAATATTATTATTAGTATTAGATTAGTGTTATTATTATTATTTTAATTTTTATTTTTATTATTATTATTATTATTATTATTATTATTGTTATTATTATTATTATTATTATTATTAATATAATAGTTTATTGATAGCATAGTAGCCAGAGATAATACATATCTTCCAATTTGATATATAAACATTCATAATACTATCAAGCTTCGTTTACAATGAAGTGAGTATAAAATATATTATGAGATAAATTACCAGTACATTAAGCTAGAGATTACAAATAGGACAAATATTTGCTATCAACTCTACATCAAATATATTCATCTTTAATGATACACAAACTCCAAATTTTTGGATAGTTTGTTCATGCTGAATTTGCTCTGTTCAGAAACTTAATTTACACATTCTACAACTACTACAAACAAAAAATCTAGAGGAAAATACACAATTGAGCTTTGTAAGAATAGTCGTTTCTGCAGTCATGTGTAAATAAGTCTAGATTGAGTAAGATTTTGTTTTACAAATTTAAATGGACTACCTCCTCCTGTAGTTTCTTCTCCTCCCCTCCTTCCTTCCTCTCCTCCTCTCCTTCTTCCTCCCTCTTCTCCTCATCTCCTTCCTCCCTCTCCTCCTCTCCTTCTTCCTTCCTCTCCTCCTCCTCTCCTTCCTCCCTCTCCTCCTCTTCTTCTTCCTTCCTCTCCTCCTCTCCTTCCTCCCACTCCTCCTCTTTTCCCTTCCTCTCCTCCTCCTAATAATCTTCCTCCTCCGCTTCCTCTCTCTTTATCTGGTGAGGTAGTGGACGGCTGATGATTCGGCTCTGATCCATCCCAGCCCTGTCTGTTTCCTATTAAATAAAACAAATCAACAATAATTATGACAAAGACAATCTGGTAGGTTCTGTCCCAAAAGCGTCAGTTCTTTCACAGGGATTCACTAGCACTTGGATCACTTTGCATTGTTACAATTCATATTTGTTTTCACCAACCCACCAATAAATTTACAAATAAACCTAACTAGTGATATCAATGAAATCAGCGACACAATGGAAGCAAGCTCCAATTGCATTCAGGAAAATACAGGCATATGCAGTATATATGAATACATGAACCTTCAAGAGACCTATTGACTCTTGCTTGATAACGTGATAATAACAATTTTGATCTTAAGTTCTTTATTGTTTTTACTTTTATACTATTGTCTATACACTTTTTCCTACGTATATGTACTTGATTAATATGTGAGGTACGTATAGTTGGCCACACAAATTGTAACCACGTAATTATTTTATATATGCAAGCAAATATTGTTTGGGTAGAGTAGTTTGTTATGAAACCGTTAATTGACCATATGAATTAACTACTGCTTAAGAAATTGAACTCAAATTTATATCACGCTACTTTTCCTTCCATATATAAAATCCTGCAGTGTGTACAAATGTATGTGGCCAACTGTACACATATGACGTGCACAACTACATGACTATAGAAAAGCCTGGGCCTACTGAAATCTAAATAATATCCAGGATTACAGAATTAATGTCGCAAACCGATTTGATATATCTGGGATAGATCTTCGTAATTCACAGGTCAATTCAGGTAAAGGTAATTAGGCATAAACATTTATAAGTACGGCACCTCGTATCTACTTTTCGAAGAGTAATGAGTACAAAGGAGTACAAGGAGAATTGGGTGTTGGAGAGAGACGAAGCTGTTGGAGTGGCTTAGTTGTGTGTGTTATTAGTCTGTATACGTCGTCGAGATGTCACCCGACTGGGTGCGAGTATGTAAACCACGCAAGGACGTAGTATCACACCCACTAAAAGGTTAATAATGATAGTTTTTAATTAACTATCTTAACTATCAATCTTAGTTGTAATTATGTTTATGTCATTGCAATCTATCTACACATCATAAATAAATAAATGTATATTTTATATTAACTGGATACACTTTACTGTAGTCTCCCCGCTTATGAAGAACAAAATACTCTACTAAATACTCTAGGGTTCGAATGCCAGCTCAATAGGACGAAGCATTGTACTTCTTCCAAGCCCCTGAATATCATGCTAACCGGTTACAGCCCTGCACAGGTCCCAAGCGAACTAGTATAACTAAAGGAAAGTTTATGATGTTCTGTGGGATAAGTTCGCGTGTAATTTTAGTTTTCTATTCGATTTCAACGAAAGAAAATGTATAGATATTTATTTTAAGCACATACTAAATTCATCGTAGCCACTTACCGAAACTGTAAAGCAATTGTTCATGGATCTATCTGATTTGTATCTTATCATACAAATAACTCATAGAAGATCCAATATATATCTAATTTCTGGTAAAAAACAATCCGTGTGACAGCCAAGAGCTTTAGCATTTATGTTATATATATTTTTGCCTTGATGTACAGTAGGCCCTATGCAGTGTTGTTTTATAGCAACAACTGCAGGATATGAGTATTTACCCATTATCCAACAATCTATAGACTAAACACAGCCCCCACAAGTGGGAAGGGCTATGAAGATCATGGACAACGTAGGGTTAAAGAGGATGAACACGGAAAAATAAGCTCTCTTTGGCAATAACCGTTTGTTACGGGACACAGCATTAGTTGAGCCCCCCTCACCCAGGACTTATTGACATACCCATATATTCTAACAACAGGGGAAAAACTTATATTACATTTCCGACAGTAGAAACGTATATACCAATATATTATGTGCTATGACAATTCCGTAGACCACACACAATTTGATGGGTATCGTGGCTGGCACACCTTAATATCATATACCCTTTTCTGGTTTCTGGTTATTATTAGACGATTTATTCAGATTAGGAAGGGCTTATTGAAGCCAGAGGGTTAATTGAAATAATCTTAACCTTTATAATTCACATACAGATCCTTCTTAAACTGTCAAATATCGTCTAATACTAGCCAGCATAAACTGTCAAAATGCGTAAACATCGTCGGAGGTTTAAAAAAGCGACTTACGTGAGGTTCCAGGGCGCATGTCTCTACCGCCAGTATACACTATGACGGGCGGCCTGAGGGGGATGGTGGTGTTTCTGGACCCCCTTCTCCCTCATGTTTAGCCCCATTAGTTTTCAGATTTTAAGACGTTCGATCAATTAGTTTGGCTATTTTTAAAGACCTTTCACCCCATTTCTTTGTCAATATAAAACAAACTTATCGTGCCATTTAGGTATCGGATTTTTTCCTGGCGAGCGGTAGCGAGCCTATAATTTAGGAGAAACCGGCCTTTGGCCGGGAATTTTTTTTACCGAAAAATGTACAAATTTATCTTGAAGGCGGGTCTAGGGTGTTTGGTTTAAAGCTTGATGGAGGCCTACGGAGAAAACTAAAACAAATATATATACCGATGATATTAATACAGAAATATACAAATAACGTCCCCTTAACCCCCTGAGCACCGGCTGATTTATAATAAATGTACAAGGGAAGGGCAGGTTTGTAATTGTATTTGTTTTCCTGAAAAGACATGGGATGGGTTTGTAATGAAGGAAAAACCACAAAACAAATAAAATGTTCACCTAGGTTATTTAACCCTTAACCATCGGCGCGCGACATATGTAGAGTTAAAGAAAACGTGCCCATAAGCGGGCCTCGACAGATGTCGAGTGCAATTTTGAGCACGTAATATGCTCTGAGAGAGAGCTGAGCGGTGCGAGGAGCATAGATTGCTTCCTGACCGCTTGCCACCACCGCCGTGGGTCGACTGAAATTTATTACACCCTCCTCCACCCTCTCTCACTCGCTACACAGGGAATTATGTAAAGAAATTACTTTATTTTAGGGTTTTTGCACTCGTGTTGCACGATCGTTGCAAGAGAACTAGTGGTCGTAGAAGGATGGTTCGGGTGTCATTGGAAAGCTCTGTTTACGCCCTTTCAGGGATAGATACTTGTATTACGCTCTGGGTCTTGTTTATGCATGAAAAAGAGCACGGAAACTACCCCATTTAGGGTAAAACCATCCGCATGGCGGGTAATAAAAGTTACCGACCCACCCGCTCGTAATGTGTTAAGGGTCCTGTGGGGTGGCGAAAAGTCGCAATTAACCCTTTCACGCACATATGACGCAGAGGTTGCCAGTGTGACGCATGTCCACGTGTGAGCATGCTGTACAGAACGCCTAGTCATGCCCCACTCTCGCTAGGATCGTCAGGGCAGGAACTTTGGCTGTAGTCTATGTAGAGTTTCCTAACTCAGTTCATGTGAGCCGTTGTACTATAAGTATTATGAATATGTATTTTGTTTTCATCTGAGTCAACGAGTTCTATTTTATATCATTAGTTATAAGTGTTGTGTGTAAAACTTATTTGTAATGATGGGAAGAGAAACAGCCACAGTTAGGTGTCAGTGGGTACGCCAGGCAGGAGGTAGGCCTAACTCACTCGCATTCCTCCCTCCCTCAGTGCTAGGGGAGCCTTTGTGTATCCCAGAGGAGAGAGAGAAATTACGTAATGGTTGTCAGTGGGCGGTCCTTAGTAGTTCACGTTGGGCTCACTAAAGGGCCGGGTATAAAAGGGAAGTCTAGCCATTTTTTCATCAGAACTCATTAGGCAGAGCGACTTCTCATTTCCCTTGCTAACTATTTATATTCTTCGGACTGATGGGAACTTTCTCTACTACCTTACATTCTTATTTCCTCTTTTCCCTGCCCTGTTTAACTTCCATTGTCCCGTTGGTGCAGAGCTAGTCAGCCAACGTATTATCGCTTGAGTTCTCACGAGATACTTGCCTATTAGATAGCCTATTTTGGAAGGGTTGACTTAGAATAGGATTGATTTATGTTTGTTGCACTTGTATATGCATTTCCCTGTGTGTTATTATTATTATTCCTGTTTCCTGCTAGTCTAGGTAATGCTAGACTGGGGTAAGTCTTTTCTGTGTTACGAGTTGTTGTTTGATGCAGTGGTTAAGCGATAAACCTGCATACTCGTTTCGGTTCAGTGAAGCCTAGGTTGTCTTCGCGGCTGACTGTGTTGAGTTAATAATTTACAGTGCATGAGGGCAAGAGCCTAACCACCCTGTATTTTATTAACAGTTTGTTTTTACTTTGTCAAGGAGCCGGGAGAAAGCCAGATACAAGGGATCTGGATTTCTCAAAGTGCACTTGTTAGTTTTGATGTAATTCTTTAAACAGTCGTGAGGACTTCGCTAGGCTACGAGCCGTTTTTGCTCAGTCACTGCTACCTTTTTGCCTACAGTACCCCAGCTAGACTTTACTCGATTAGTAGATACAGAATAGTATTGAAGCTTTCCTTATGTATGATATTGTTTATGCACTAATGATTTCATGTGTTGCAAGCTTGGCTACTTTAGTGATTAGTGGCCCACGAGCACAATCCGAGTAGGCTATTGCCGTTGCATTTGCGGAGTACTTCCTTTTAGTGTTTGCCATTTACTATTGCACATTCTTTTAATTATTCTTATGCCAATTTAAGCCTTTAATAGTATTTAATTGCCAGTGTTTTTGCTTATTGAATTACTGTTCAAAATCCGATACGTACTTCTTACGAGCATCCGAGAAGCATCTAACTTTTTTCAAAAGATTCCTTGCTCGATGCATAAGGACTATTAATTAACGTAACGTAACGTAATAGTGCCGATCCGAAGTAGAGGGTGGTGGACTTCTTAAGTTCATAGTCAAGGGTGGATTACTTCGGCTTCGGCCAACACTATTCTTTTGTGTTGTTGTTTCTTACTTCATTGTTTGATTGTTGACCAGACTAGATAATTCCTGTCTCTTTATTAGTCTGTTGTTGAACACTAGTACCGAGTTCTTGTATACCCCGTTATAGCAGATTGAACTCTGGAGGGTATTGGTGTTTTTTGTTCGGCTGGCAGTACTCAGGGGTTGGGATCGTGTGTTTCCGTTGTGGCAGCGAGCCGTATTCGAGTCCTGATTGAGAGCCCTTGTGTACCCGAGTGCCAGTTCGTAACACCAGATTAGCAATAAGAAATAGAGTTCTCTCACTCTTATAATTACCTCTCCAAAATTAGTTTTCTGCCCACAGCTAACTCAAAGACAACTGCAGAGATTGAAGTAACTAAACTAAAGGTTTCTAAATACCCCTGATGGCAACAGAGGCTTTAAAGTATCCCCAGTAGGCTCAAAATCATAAACACATAACATGAATCGTTGGTGTGCAGTGGGTTAAGGGGAGGTTTTTAGTTAGTTCCCTCGACCTCCATCAAGCTTAAAATTACACCCTCTAGGCCCCCTTTCAAGATAAATGTGTACATTTTTCGGTAGAAAAATGTCCCGGCCAAAGGCTGCTTCCTCTTAAATTACAGGCTCGCTATCGCTCGCCAGGAAAAAATTGACACCTAAATAGCATGAGAGTTCTTAAAATTGACAGAAATGGGGCGAAAGTTCTTAATTATGGGGCTAACGTCTTAAAATATCAAAAGCAATGGTGCTAAACATGAGGGAGAAAGGTGTCCAGAATAAATACCTCAAGTGGAAATCTCCCCTTAAAAGAGTAACTTACGTGAGGTCCCTGGGCACGTGTCTCTACCGCCGAAATAGACTCTGACGGGCGGCCTGAGGGTGGTGGAGGTGTCTGGCAGGGGCTTCAGGTCCTCCCTCTCCTTCACCTTGGGGGCGGAGGGGCGTAACCACGGGAACACTATCTAATGGAGGGAAGACATTGTATTATTTCTTAGTTTCCTCCGTAGACCTCCATCAAGCTCATAAAAACACCCTCCCAAGTCCCTCCTTCAAGATCAATTTGAACACTATCTGACGGAGGGAAGAGAGTGTTAACCCTTTCCTTAGACTTATAAAGACTTAGGCTTATGAAGGATCTCTAGGTGTCAATAAATTCCTATGACTTCCACAATGAGTAAGCTCGTCTAGTAATAGCCAGAATATAAGAAGGACAAGCCGTATGTATAAATAGAGTGATCATAAGGGACCAGTGGGAGATATTTGGAAGTATATTTGGGTCACCATTATATATAATTTTATTAGTAATCTTTGCTACTTTATTGCAAGAAAATAAAATAATTTGTAATTATATAAACTGTTTTATGTATTAAAACCGAGTAATTGACTTAAATATCCACATGTCATAGTCAATCTCTAGAATTACGTGGACCTTGGACCTTCCGCGGAGGTAGGCAGACTCCGTGGAGTGGGTGACCACAATATACTGCCATAGAGATAATCTGGATAAGAATAACGTGGGTTGCAACGAACAGCATTTTTGGTGGTTGTCAGACGCTATGACATACTTGGCTTATGTAATGTTCAGTGACCTAAGAAACAAGATTACACTTATTTTAGATGGCATATAGTTATAAATTACAATACGATAATGGCGAAAGGACAAGATAGGATGATCGTACAGTCGGCCAAATAAGTGATGTCGCAGCACCAAGTATATTTCGATCAATAATTGGTATCAGCGCTATCTAAGGTTTAATTCATCGTTTGAAGTGAGATATACAAATATGTCCCTACTGTATATATACACATCCTAGTCAACATCTGACAGACATTAACACAGCACACAGCGAGAAAAACGTAATGACAGCGGCGACACGACTTTTTGGCCAACTGTACAAGACTGTTTGCCTGACAAGCACAATAAATATATAATTTTCACGAAGAGCCTCCATTATGTTATGATGACCCTTCTATCTAATATTTTCAGAGCTTTTACATAGTATATTTCCTCCCTTACAGAGAGTTGGGGCACCCAACTTTCAACACATTCCCACTCCTATTCTGTCCAACTCTCTAACAAAAGAGTGAACCGATTTTCCCAGTCTTTCTTCTACTCAACAAGTCAGCTCTGGAACTCTCTGCCACAATCTGTTTTTCCCTCATCCTATGACTTCAACTGCCTCAAGCTCCATGTGTCCAGACATTTTGACTCTACTATACCTTGAATTTGACTCCCTATCACTCTTTCAACTTTGGGGAAGTAACTTGTTACAGGCAACTTTGCGTTATGTCTCCTTCATACACATTAAACAATATAAAACAAATAAAAGAATACAGCCAAAATAACCATCCATTACATTTGGAATTAGAATTAGGATCATATCTGAAAAGGGTGAAATTTTTTCTATCTCTTTTGCTACCACCAATCGATGTTATTCAAGAACTGTTAAGGTAAAAAGACTAATTGACGAAGCAAATCTTAAAAGTCCCTCACTCTCTTCGAAACAAATTAATCTATATATTTATATAATTAGCCTTCCCAGTGACCTAGTAGTAATTGAACCAGCGAGCTATCGGCAGTGGTACCAACCCCGAGTGCAAGTGGTGTTCAGAGGACCAGCAGTACGACAGTCAGGGGTGCCAATCTCGGGAGGTGACGACACATGTTGATGTGTTAGCCTGGGTGGAAGACAATAACAACAATAATATATACCAACACTTATACACTGTGTACATTTGTGGGCATGACAAGGGTAATTGATGCGTTCAATATAACTGTCCATTATATCCGGGAGGGAAAGTCAGTAACAACAACAATATACCGGTATATACCAACACTTATATTTTGTCAACATTTATGGGTATGCAAATGATAATTAAATTGTCCATTATAATATAACATTAGAGATATATATATATATATATATATATATATATATATATATATATATATAATTTCTGCAATGGAGCTTCCTCTTGGGAATCGAAGTCTCACAAGGAAAAGGAGAACCAGGTAGTAGCGAACATCTAATCTTTATTGGTTATCAAATGTTTCGGAGAAAACAGTCTCCATCTTCAGTGAATCGAAAATAAATGAAAGTTTACATAAGAAATAAAACAAATAATTACATATGGATGTGAAATATCAAGCAGTAAGGTTCGTATGAATATGAACCGAGAAAAGCTAAACCTAATAAAACAAAAACTATGTATTAAACCCTAGAAGGGGATTGGGGGGGGTCATTGAGACCCCAAGGTTGCGCGCGGGAACTAGTTTTCGCATGTAGTGGCGTGACGCGGGCCAACAGAGGGGCTGTGGGGTGAGGGAACGCCAGTCTACAACCCCCTCCATCAGTGTGCAGACGTACGCCCTGCTCGCTCTAGCCGTTCTAGCACTACTAGACCCCTAGGGTCATTCTGACCCAGCACTCAGGTTCCAAGGTACGTTTTTTCGTTTTGGTTTTCTGTACTTTCACGCTTGTAACACCTATGTTTATGTACCGATTTTTGCCTGCTAGTGCTTCGATGATGGAGAGATAGATTACCTAGCTTGCCCAATACAATTGATAGACATTTGAGCATATTTACTATTTATTATGAATATTTTTCCTAATTCTCGATTTTCTTGATTTCGAACAGACCGCCATGTCCTCACCGAGCCAGCTTACAGACGCACAAATCACCTCATTACTCGAGCAACTTGATGATGAGGAAGATGATACCATTGAATTTGTGGACTGTGGGGAAGATGTTATCATAGAACCCATGGACGCAGGGCTAGAGGAGATGTACGGTCCAAATTATGACTCTGAGCCAGAGGTCGATGGGGCCGAGAATCGGGGACCTCCCTCCCCTGCCCTCCCGGCCAACCCCCCCTCCCCGGGCTAACCCCACCACCCCCACCCTCCCCTGCCAGACTGTGACGCTCACCACGTGCTAGCACACCAGTTCCTATTGGAAATCCCGACTCTCCAGACCTGCCAGTCCCCACGGCAGCCCCTACAGCGAGCCTTACACGTGCCACAGCCGCTGTTGCAGACCCTGCCGCCCCTACAGTCCCTCCATTTGATCCGCTGTACTCTTTTCCTGGCATGAGAAACACGGTTACTGCCCGTGACGGGACAAACTAGAGCAAAACACCACCACCCAACCGACCGAAACGCAAGAGAAGTTCCCTTGGATACGTGGAGGGCCCTGCACCACACACCTTCCTGGCAAACACCATACCTGACATTTTCATGCTCTTTTTTTATGCTACTATGTTCGCAAAGGTGTGTGTACACACAAACACCTTCATAAGGAAAGTGAGGGATAGAATGCAGAAGGCCAGCAGTACCTACAGCGACGTTACTTTGACAGAACTCAAGGCAGTTATTGGGGTTCTGATAGTCTCCGGGCCAAAGAAAGACAACCACATCTCTGCTGAGGAGATGTTTAGCAGCGATCTAGGGTGTCCCTTATATAGATGTGCCATGTCAGAGACCCGCTTCAGTTTCCTGATGAGGTGCATCAGGTTTGACGACGCTGCAACTCGTGTGGCGAGAAGAGCCACTGATCGCTTCGCGGCCATTCGGGAGCTGTGGGACAGCTTGATAGCCCACTGCAGGCAACACTACATCCCGGGCGAGGCTGTCACCGTGGACGAGCAGCTGTTGGCCTTCCGAGGGCGTTGTGTCTTCAAGACCTACATCCCCAACAAACCTGCTAAGTAAGTATACTTTATATTTGTTTAGGGTGAAAGTGGAGATGAACGAGAAGGGGGAAGGGTGAAGGGAAGTGTGGTGACACTTTGGGAGTTGGGGGGTGGGGGAAGAAAGTGAAAGTGAATGAAAGACTTAGCTTATATAATACATAACCTTTTTCATTTTTGTTTTAATCCATTATATTTATGTAATTTATGTTATTTATTGATGTACCTTCAATGATTACTTACCTTTACAAATGTATACTTACCTGACCACCAGATGACTGCCTTCTCCTCATGACTTACCTGACCTACTTTCACTAATGACTTACCTTACCTACCTTCACGATTTGTATACTTACCTGACCACCGGATGACTGCCTTCGCCTCATGACTTACCTGACCTACTTTCACTAATGACTTACCTTACCTACCTTCACGATTTATTGACGTACCTTACCTGGAATTTGAAGTATTTATAATTTGTTTCTTCCCTTCACAGATATGGTATCAAGCTGGTCCTCGCCTGCGACTGCCGAACATATTATATGTTCAATGCCTATCCTTACCTAGGCAAGGGTTCAGTACCGGTGGTGGCGGGCACGAACCAAGGTCACTACCTAACCATGAAGCTGCTGGAGGACTGTTACGGGAGTGAGCGGACAGTAACAACAGACAATTGGTTCACTTCCGTTGGGTTGGCCAGGGCTCTGAAGGAGAAGGACATGACGATAGTGGGGACACTCCGGAAGAAGCCCAATGTACCTGCCACCATCTATGGCCCCCTCAAGACTGACCCCAAGAGAGACCACAGTCTTAGGCCTATTGGGACTACAGCGTTCCTGTTCCACGACAACATCACTGCTATTTCATATAAACCCAAAAAGGACAAAACCGTGGCCCTCCTCTCAACATTACATCACACCCCCGAGATAGGCGCACACAACAAGGCCACTGCACTGCTCTACTACAATAAGCACAAGGGTGGGGTTGATATGTTCGATCAGCTGTGTGATAATTACAACTGTGGCAGGCAGAGTCGACGCTGGCCCATGTGTATTTTCATGGGCATGATCAACATTGTGTGTATAAACTCAAAAATTATCTTCAACAACCGCCAACAGAGGGAAGGGAAGAAACAAATATCACGAAGGGAGTATATGAAGCAACTCGGCTCTTCGCTCATTGAACCTTGGGCCGCGCACAGACTCCACATGAATGGGCAGCACACAGCAGTCAAGAATGTCATCAGGGATGCCTTCCACTACTCCACACTGCCTCCAGCACCAGTTACTCCACGTCAGGCTGGTGGAAGCAGATGACGATGCGACATCTGCCCCCGGGAGAGTGACAAGAAGACGAGCACCACCTGTATGATGTGTGCCAAATATATGTGCCCCCTTCACTCCAACACCGTCTGCAATGACTGCTTCCCCGCTTAGGTAAATATAATTATTTTGTTCCCAGGTTACTTATTAGACATCTAAGTATAAAATAACACAATTTCAGCACATTCTGTCATGTTTCAAGGTCAAGCGAGCATGGTGCAAGTAAATTTCAGGGGGCCGTTTGGGGAAAATGTTGGATGGTGGGGTGTCTGGGTACTAAAATAACACTAATTACTCATTTTTCTTTACCAAATTTACTTATTATACATGTGTCTATACATTTATAGAGATTCAGCCCGAAGAAACCTGATTCACGGCCTCTTTTGGGGTTTTAAGTGCGAGTATTCAAAATGGTGTAATTTTATGTGACTAAAAAGTACCTCTCTTTTCTTTCTTCCAGATTAGGTATGTTCCCGGGGTCTAGGGAGCTCAGGTCCTAGGCAGGACTTCCACCATCATCTGGCCCTCACTCACCATCGTTTCAGCCACATCGGTCGGTAATTTTTGTTTTGGTGAATATTTTCGTGGACCCAACTTTTCGTCTACGACACTTTCATATAACACTACCTCATAGCCAACAAACTCAGGATATACAGGCAAATACTGTGATAAACGGTGCTCAGATATTGTATAAGTATGTTTAACCCTTAATTAGCGGCTCACCACATAAGTCGAGTTAAATAAAGCTGGACTATGTGGCGGCGCTCGACATAACTCGAGTGGCAATTTCAGCACGTAATGTTGCTGAGAGAGAGAGACAAGTGGTGGCAGGAGAGTAGCGAGCGTATGACTGCTCCAGACTACCGCGGCGAACATACTGACACGAATCACAGCTCCCTCCTCCCTCTCTCACTCGCTATATAAGGAATTATATCGGGAAAGTGGCTAATTACATGCTTTTTGCACTCGCGTTGCACGGTTATTGCAAGAAAACTAGCCATCATAAAAGGATCGTTATGGTGTCATTCGAAAGCTCTGTTTATGCCCTTTCAGGGATAGGTACTTGTTTTACGTTCTGGGTCTTATTTAGGCATGAAAATGATCACGTAAACAGCCCTATTTTGGCTAAAAACACCCCGCTGGGCGTTACATATAAATAAACCGCATAGGCCGCTCATAAGGTGTTAAGGCCTTTTGGGCACAAATAAAGCATTGGAAATATTTATTTTGATTATTTCCCCCGGCGGGGTCAATTTGACCCCTACTTTCAGGTTTAAGTTTCAGATTCTGACGTTTCCCCTTCTAGGGTTTTAAGAGAACAGCATTAAGCTAAACTTAAACAAATAATGCTAATAAGAGAGGGTATACAATAAAGTACGAAAAGAAAATGGAAGGATATTTACTGATGAAAAGAGGTGTTGCAGTGGCCGTGTTGTTCAGGCTAGGCTTTAATTTATTTATATAGATTGATTCTGAGGTGATAAGGTCACAGCGTGAATGGCAAGTGGTTAGTATCTGGAAGTCTGTGGAAGAGAAAGGATGATCAAACTGGTGAGAGTGATCGCGGATAGCAGAAGTGGAAGGCTTAGAAATCAACCTGCCTGTTCTAATGGATTTACCTTGGTGCTCCCGGATACGGTGAAGCAACCAACGTGAGGTGCAACCCACGTATCCAACAGTACAGCTAGAACAGGTGAACTGGTAAACCACATTGGAATGGAGGTTCATAGGAAGAGAAAAAGTATGTTTGAGGACATTTCCTATAGTGTTATTATTAGAAAAAATGGCCTGCAACACCTCTTTTCACTCAGTAAATATCCTTCCATTTTCTTTTCGTACTTCATTGTATACCCTCTCTTATTAGTATTATTTGTTTAAGTTTAGCTTAATGCTGTTCTCTTAATACATAGTTTTTGTTTTATTAGGTTTAGCTTTTCTCGGTTCATATTCATACGAACCTTACTGCTTGATATTTCACATCCATATGTAATTATTTGTTTCATTTCTTATGTAAACTTTCATTTATTTTAGATTCACTGAAGATGGAGACTGTTTTCTCCGAAACATTTGATAACCAATACAGATAAGATGTTCGCTACTACGCTGGTTCTCCTTTTCCTTGTGAGACTTATATATAATTATATATATATATATATATATATATATATATATATATATATATATATATATATATATATATCATAGACTCCTCTACATAAGGACTGGCATCGGCCATACTCGGGTCCCGGAACTTGGGTCCATTGTCAGGCCCACAAACTGATGTCTTATTTTAGTTTTACTGGATATGGGACTTTGTGTTTTTACTCTACAACATCTTATTAACTAGAGCAACCAAGTAAAGGAAAATAAAACATTTGTTTTTGGTTGATTGACTCATAAGTCTCTTTCGTGATTGAACATAATAGGAAAATATACAGTTATAATAAGATAGTTTATAAGCACATGTATTATACAAGCTAAGCATCATACCATGACTTACATTAATTAAATATTAGAAGAAATTACAGTAAAACCTTTGCAAAATATTACTTTACACATAATTTTACATATATCAAAAGTCACATAACACAATAATTAACTTAAACATTAGAATGTTTCTCTTGTCGCCTTAAGCAGCCTAGTGTACACTCCCGATCGCTTGTATTAAATACAAAGGCCTTTACCCTCCTGGCCCGGGCTAGCTCTCCTAATGACAGTGCGGCGTACCCGGGCGATCTGGCCGAAAAACGTCTAGGCCTAGGCTACCGTATTTTGGTTAATTTTAACTGTTAGAAATTTCCCACGCATCTATAAATGTAGTGCGGTCTCCAATCTGTAGACTGGCATTGAGTAGAGCTCTCTAAGTCAACTGGTTCAGTTGTGATGACGAATTTAGTGGAGAGCATTTTCAGGCAATGTTAGCAATACGACGATCTTTTCACTACTGAAACAACGACATACAGACATACAATAACAAACGAGTCTTCTCCTTCTTGTTTTTGGAGGTGCGGTGACGCAACGATCGGCTTTATTTACATGCGTCGGACGCACGGCGTTCAGAACAAGCTGAATAGGCTTTCAAGCTTACTGTATATTAAAATGACACCCGGGTACCTGCCCATCTGCCGTGGTGTCATATTAAAATGACACCCGGGGAGGAAGGGTTAAACAACACATTACACAATCCTGGCATGCTCCTGAATGGCTAGCTAAAGGAGCATCTACATAAGACAAGCATTGTTTCAAGTAATTGCGACAACACTTTTTCGAGTCTTGAAGAGACATTTGAAGGGTGATGCCACTATGTACAAAGAAGACAGTAGCCAGTGTAGGCATACTCAGCCCACCTCGATTGAGCGCAGTCAAAAACTCTAATGACAAGCATTCCCCAGAATCTACTTCCTGTTGTCCATGTTTATGAGCTAAAAATCCCTCAATGTAGACAATTTTATATTTTAAAGTATCATCTGAATCTAGAAGTAGTTGAATGTCTTGTAATGTCAGGTCTTCCAGAAGTTGTAAATCTCCATCAACTATTGCTGCTGTACAAAATTCACAGCTTACTTCTTTGGTTCGGTCAGGAACGATGTCACCTTTCAACAGCTGATGCAACTGTCCTTGGGAGACACTTTGGATGCTGCTTGAACATCCCCAATGTCAATGTAAAAATTTCCTCCACTACGTTGTCTTGCTTGACCAAAAAACTTTTCTAGGGGATCTTGTGAACAAACAGCAGGTAGGATGTAAGCAAAATCATGGGTTTCAAAAATATATTGTGCTGCTTCTATGTTATACCTTGTTGTGATGACAAAGGCATCTGCTGTTGACTGTGTTAGTTTCTTCTCTCTGCCATGCCCACCAGTCCACCGACAGCTGGATACAACTGTACACATTTCCTGCAGAGCTTTGAAGTTTGTACAGTTTAATGTCCAAGGTTCACGATATTGGTCTCGTAAATGAACTGCGCTGTACTTGCTTTTAACATTCATCATTTTAAACCAATTGGTTACCAGTGTTATGTATATCACTGTTCCATCCTGAAATTTAACAGTTCCTTTAAGACCTTCAAATGCAGCAATCGTTTTCTCATTGAACACTTGGCAAACTAAGGGCACACTCTGACGTTGCAATGGTTTAGGAAATACTGATGAGCGTGTGAGTTTTGTCAGACGAAGTGGTGTCTTCTGATCTTCATTGTAAAAAGCTTTAACATCACTCCAACACGCCAAATATTCTGTACCGTCCTTGCTAAAATGTAATTCTTGACATTTCTCTGTGATCCAGTTGTTTCTCATATTCTTGAGGATGTGAACATAATCATAGACAAGGAAAACATTTATGCCATCTGGTGCTAGTGTTACTTTTCCAGGGCCCCCAAGCATTCTGTAAACAGCTTGATTCAGTGGACAGTTGTCACAGACGAACGTTACTAGATGGCCACCACTAGCTTTAACAACATATACAGCCTCAAGTAATATTTCCTTCAGTTGAATAGCATTCAGTTTTGATACAGGATGAATTCGTATGATGTACCGTGGTCCTCCATAGTGACAAACAACTTCAATAGCAAGAGCAGATGTTGCTAGATTTTCTGGTCCGTTTGTTGCATAGCCTACTATATGCTCCTGTAAATCTAAGGGCCTGCTTAAGCTTGACTTCATCAAACAATATGTTAACTAACCGCTGTTGTGGCTTCAACTGATCAAAAAGGATTGGGAGACACTTGTCAGCATAAGTGCGAGATAACAATTGGCGAATCTGTTTCTCACAAGGAAGACTATTTGCTTTGGAGTTTCTAAGCATCTTTAAAAGTGGTGCTTTTCTAGGGATATGCTGCGGGTGATATACAAAACAGTTCTGCTGCAAGAATTAACATATGCTTTATATATCGGCGATTTTTAGGAGGAATAAGGAGTTGTAACTGTGCTTGAATGAACTGAAAACCTTCAATTTCATGAAATTCTGTGATAGAGTCAAGTTCTGAAATTATTCTTTTTAAGCGGTCAGTATTAGTCGCTTCATGAGTGTTCATAATTTTCACTATTTCTTCAATTTGAGACCACTTACTTACCAAGCTATTTTTTTGAAGATTCAGTTTACTTTTTGGTATCTCCAAGCCACTTTTCTCTGCTACTACCAGCTGCAGAAAACCAAAAGGAGACTGTACCTCTTTAAAAAGAAGACACTTATCAACTGCTCTACCATTACCATCTGTCTTAAACATTGTCAGTTCTCTACCATTTTGCATTATATAAAACTCAGGGAAGTGTTTTCCAATCTCCCCTGCAAATTTGTCATAACTATGCATTTTGTCTTGTTCATTTTCAAATTCAGTTTGTTTTTTAAGTCTTGCTTCACTTGTCACTGTTTTAGTTAACCTAAGAGCTGACGTAAGTTGTTTGAGGCAAGACTTGGGTACACCTTTAAAAACTGTAGGAGGCCCAGCTGGTCGTTTTCCTCCCCGAACTGTGACCCAATCGCAGTCGAAGTGTGATGCACAAATCCATGGTTTCGACCTGTCTCTCAAACTTTCTGGGTTATTTGGCATAGCACTAATCCATCCATGTCGTTCTTGTTCTTCATTCGGGAAACACACCATAGGACTGTATGGCTCTCCCCTGTAGTTTCCACGACAATTGAATGCAGCACATCTTTTCGGTTCCTGTAAAGCAAAAAACAAGAATAGTTGTAAAATGGTTATCAGTACATATCAAAGCAACCCGTTGACATCAGCTCAATTCTAATATTTATCAGCTAAATAAGTTGTTAACACAGATCCTTTTGTGACTGGTAAGTATTTATAAGAAAATTACTTACAATAAGCTGAGAGATAACGAACAACAGAACAAAAATGTGTTGCCTCTAACGTGTCTCGTGGGTGACTGGCGTCTGGCATCGTCCTGGGCTGTTCGTTTTCTGGCGAGACATTATGTCGCCAATATGGCGGGGATATGGACGATTGCGTGTGAAATTACATGCATTTATATGTAAAGTTGTGTTTGTGTACATATTTTTGTGTTTAAGAAAGTCGGAGAGACCACTGCTTTCATGATACTGCTTTTAAGCAATGGACCCAAGTTTCAAACTCCGAGAGTGCTCGTTTCCAGTCCTTATGTAAAGGGGTCTATGATATATATATATATATATAATTATATATATATATATATATATTTTTTTTTTTTTTAATACATACTGTACGAGGTTGAAAGAAATGGCAGTTTCTGCGTTGGAAATTGTATTATTCAAGGTGGTACAGGGTTACATTAATGTACATCTTGTACATCTTGTACATCTTGTACATTAATGTAACCCTGTACCACCATTATCATCTATCCTCCATCTCTGCTTATGTAAGGAGAGCCCTCACGCACTGCTCTACCTGGGCCGACACCCACCAGGAACTAGAAAGACTATCCCAAGTTTTAGTGAATAACGGATACTCCAACTCCGACGTCTCCAGCACCTCAACCACCATCTTGAAAAATGGTACACCCAAGCCCTCCCAACATTGACCCCCCCAATGAAATCAAGATCTTCTACCGCAATTTTATGTCCTCTGAACACAAAAATGACGAGGCCGTCTTAAAAGAAATAATCTCCAAGCATGTCCACCCTACCAACCCGGAAAACAAAATCAAATTAATAATTTATTACAAATCCCCCAAGACCTCCAACCTCGTTCTCCGCAACAAACCAGCTTCCACCAAGATAAAGAGCCTGATGACCGACGATCACGTCATTTACAAACATACCTGTAATTATGAGGACTGTGGACCTCATTCCTATATTGGCATGACGCAGACTCGTCTTTCACGTCGGTTAACTCTTCACCTTCATGCTGGTTGCCATCAAAGACCAGTATCTCACCCCTAACCATCCCCACCTCACACGCAACGAGTTAGAGAAACACACCACCATACTCGATAAAGAAAGTGACCCAAGGAGATTACCAATACTCGAAGCGTTATATATTCAAGCCTTACATCCTAAAACCAACAACCAAACTCTGGACCTTCAGATCCTTCCTTCTGCCAAAAGGCACTATCCTACAGGACCTAACGCCCCCCCTCGCCCC
Organism: Paralithodes platypus; assembly: GCA_032716605.1. NCBI lineage: Eukaryota > Metazoa > Arthropoda > Malacostraca > Decapoda > Lithodidae > Paralithodes > Paralithodes platypus. The sequence goes on along the minus strand of CM064549.1, from coordinate 6,822,612 downwards.
CCGGTGCCCTTGACGCAGCCCCCCGCACTACCTCCTTCAGCTTCGTCTTCTGCCGGCGCCACATGTACTACGCAACTTAGGCCACGCCCCTCAACACGCAGCCAATCAGCTTCGACCCTGCCACCCGACCACCACCTTCCCGCATCCAGTGCGCCTGCGTAACGCGTATCTCTCTTTAACACTCCTAGAATACCACTGCACCAATAGCAGACTTTTGCCCCCTGATTTTGGCCTCCTATGATCCTCCACCCTCTATATATACCCTTCCTGTTTACCTTTCATATCATTCTATCCTTACTTGATAATGCTGGTTGTCCAGTGAAACGCGTCGTATATCCTGTACCATCATGTACATTAATGTAACCCTGCACCACCATTAATTTTGCTAACCTCATTCATCTACTTCCTGCCACCCAGCGAAAACTCATCAGAGACCTGGAAACCTTGAATAATAAAATTTCCAACGCAGAAATTGCCATTTCTTTCAACCTCGTATGTATTAAAGAAAATGTATTACCTGGCTTTACTATCATATATATATATATATATATATATATATATATATATATATATAGTAATAAACCTATATAATGTGAGGCTATACATATACAAATCACTATCGACTGGAGACATAGGTAGTACCGAAGGAAGGGAACTTTGCTACACTGTAAAACATTATGTCGTCAATTGTAAAAAAACAAATATAGATCTAAAAAGTGTTTCATTAGCTTGCGTGTGCTAATTTGAACATGTAAATTATTGTCACCCACATAATGTGTATATAATCTGTTGTATTTGAACACACATTATTAATATTGTCTTTTATATCAACACTTCATATGTAATGCAGTGGGATGAAGAGGACAACTAGCACCTCGTAGCTCACAAACAAGACTTAAGCCGGTATCACACGAGTGCTTTTTCCCTCATCATTTATCCTCAACACTGGTCTGGCAGGTTATGAGGTAAACATTTACAATATTTTGGTCACCTAAATGTATCTACCATCAGTGTAGTTTCCGATACCAGGGCAAAATATTCCAGAAATGTTGCCAGAAAAATTTTGATCATCGAATGTTGACCATAATAGCTCTCGTGTGATACCGGCTTTACATGGAGGGGCTACATTACATTATATCTGTGAGGATGGGATTGGGGACAGAGAAACACAAAAAAAAACTTAAGGGGGGTGACCTGCTTTTTTTCTGTCCTTTTCTCTCTTTCTCTGGCTTGTATCCATTTGGCCCCATTCAGCCTACTGTTTTAAGACGTGTATCCTCATCCAGGTGTCAATTGTTTACTGGTTAGCGGTAGCGAGCCAGCGTATTTTTTATTTTTGTTTGACAACAGGCTAAATTTGTACATTTTTCGATAGAAAAATTTCTCCGGTGAAACCGGATTTTTTCATATAATGCTGGCTCGCTATCGCTCGCCAGGAAAAAATCAACACCTAGATGGGGATAAACGCCCTAAAATAGTTGGCTGAATGGGGCCGAATAGATACAAGCCAGAAAGAGAGAGAAAAGGACAGAAATAACTAAAAGCAGGTCACCCCCCTTGAGCCACTGTCACACAAGCGATTTTTCCGTCAATTTTTCATGAGCAAGTTTTTTCTCGTATTATTTCGGGACATTTCGCACTGGTATCGGTAACTAGACTGAAGGCAGATTGTGTTAGGCGGCTGAATTTTGTTAAAGTGTAATTTTTTAAGCTTCCTGGCCACAATTGCCCGTAACAATTGCTCGAAAAAGGGCTCGTGTGACTCCGGCTTTACTACACTGTAAAATATCAAGGGTATATAAGATCAATAGGGTGATTAACTTATCAATCCTCAAATTATACCATATGCTTTCATTACTTTATTCAAGTGCATTGGGGTTTATAATGGAGGATTAATGTTAAGAACGGGGTGTTCCTTGATTGTTTTATTGCATCTAATATATGTCTAAAAGGGTATATCATTGTGGACACTGTCATTACCCATTTCCTACCCCAATTCTTAAGTGTGTCTGATTTTAACAAGAATTAGTGTATATCACTCGCGGTGGGATGGAAATAACAAACATCACCTCGTAACTCACAGAAAATACTTCGTTGGAAAATATGTATTGTGTCTGTCACGATGGGATGAAAGACTGAGAGGCAAATAAGACTTATTGGCTACACTGTACACATTTTGTGTTCAAATGTAAAAAAAAAAAAAAAAAAAAAAAAAAATATATATATAGACCTAAATTGTAGGCTGGCTATCGCTCGCCCAGAAAAAAATCGACACCTGAATGGAGTGAAGTGTGTAATAATCACCAAATAAATAAGGTGAAACGTCTTAACATTGCCAAACTAATGGAGTATAACAGGGAGGAACCCAATAGACCCGCCCTGCATCGAATACGGTTAAAATGTGCATCATTCTAGTTATACACACACGCATATTCTATATCATCTGTGTAGCCGTTTATAGCGATAATTTATAGCTAACACAGATGATCGAACATAACAAACTAGTGTTACGACCGGGACTACGAATAAAACAAGGGCACTTAATGATTGGACTAGTAATAGGGCACTATGCAACACCGGTACGCTAGATCCAAACCCTCGAACTTATATGCCTGTGAACAAAACACCTATACCCTCCAGGCTTAATCTGCGATAGCGGGGTATCCTTAACTGGGCATAAATGTACTCTACTTCAGGTTAACCTGCACTGGTATAGCCTGATAACAAACAAGATGCAAGTTACGTTAAAATGCATAAAAAGGAATCTATGGAAAGATCAATTAAATCACTGCAAGATGTAATACAATAAAATTATGCTTCAATACAGTTACTCTAAACAACAATAAACTTTTCACTCCTATCTGAAAGAAAGTGGAGTATAGTCCTACAGCATAGACGTGGAAACTTCTGAAGAAAGTTTGATGCTCATAAGATGCTCGTACTGATTTAGAACTATATAAAGGCAGGAGGCAGGACACCACACGTGTAAATCGAATACACTAAAAGATAGGACATATAATGTTAACTGACACGAGAATATTATAAATGCGCAACGGTAGCAATGCTCGACACTAAAAGAAGTACTTCCTCATCAACGAAACAGTCTGCTATGGTTGTGCGGCTCAGCAACAACCTAGACTAATAAATGCTGTGAATAATAATGCGCACATATCAAAGAGCTTATATTAAATACTAACAAGTGTCTACTCGACTAATAATGTCTAGCTGGGATACTCTAGGTAAGGAACTGGGGTTGAGCAAGACAGGCTCGTAGCCTAGTGATGTCCTTAAGACTGCATCCTTTAAGTTACGTTAATTAACTAGGGGGATCTCTCGATAGATCCAGATCACAAGTATCTGGTTCTATCCTGGCGACCCTCTAAAGACAAGCAAAGAGGCAGCAAAGTGTGGAACTGGTACAGGCCAAAACCTTCAGTCAACACAATGCTGCACTCGCAAAGGACGCAACCGAAAAGATAACCCAGGCTACCACAGGACCGGTCGAAGTCGTGTAGGTATAAGCAAACCGTACACACATCGTAGACAACGACTACAGTTACCTTATCCCAGTCTAGCATTAAATAAAAGAGCAGAAACACTAAATCAATAATGAAGACACACAAAGTTCTTAACCTATACTAACTAAGAACCCTCAAACCTATTCTAAGTACATGTAAATATCTCTGAGGACGGCGCATGCAATACAATGGGCCGGCTATGAAAACCGTATGCAGAACCCAAGGGGAGTGTTGTGCAGTTAATAAAGGTTAGAGTATGGAAAGAGAGAATCGAGTGAGAGAAACAGTGATATAGGTGGTGATCGGGAGAGAGTATGCAAAGGGATGTTAGAAGCACGCGCGCCATGCCTGTCCTGACGAGGACAGCTCCTAAGGAGGTAAGTTACACAGGAGACCGCAAAGTCGCGATGGTCGGCCAATCACGGGCCGAGACGTCACAAGACAGCAGGCGTCATAGGACACAGCCAGACACGCCGTCCAATGGCGAGCGAGAGGCAGGAATGCACCCGTACATACAGACACTTACTACCTCCTCGCTCTGAAAGTCTTTCTCATTCACACACTGGTACTATTATCACTACTGTTGATATAAAATATAACTCGTTGTCACAGACGAAAACAAAGACCACCACTGGACTGTCTGTGACAATGCGATTACTATGAAAGAAAGAACAACATTCTCTGATAACTGTAGCCCATTTCGATGTCCCTGGCGAGCGCTAGTGGCTAACGAGAGGCCATTCTGCCAACGCTGGTAGACGTCACACCCCGCCCAAGATATGGGACGCTCAACATTAGGCGAGCACCATATCTGACAAGGCAGAATGCCGACAAGACCCGCCACACCTAGCCACTTCACCGGAAATGAAATGCAAAGCTCAATCTTAAATAAAACAACATATTAGCATAAAGAAAATCTTACAACCCCTCCCAAACACAATAGTAAAATTTAGCCTGCTATGCTCCATGAGCGAGCTTCACAGAGCCCAGCCTACTAAATGAAAGACAGGTTGAACTTAGGACTTTAGCTATAACATTGGCAACTTACAATTAACTGTCAAAAAGAAAAAGTTTTTATGTGGTTTTTTATTTAATTTTAATGTTTTTTGTTTTTTTTACGGCTGCTCTACAGGGGCAAGCCTGGTGTTTTTCTCCACTCAAACCCACACACCTGTGGTGATCTACGCCGGATCCTCCACCCTCAACAAACAGTCTGCAATCACATTCTCACAACCGGCAATATGGCGAATGTCTAGATTGTATTCTTGCAACATGAGTGACAACGTGTCACCCTCATATTCCGGTTGTGGAATTGGTTCAGAAATTTAAGAGGGTTGTGTTCGGTGTAAATCACCACGACTGGCCCGTAGGCAGGAACATATACTTCAAAGTGCCTGAGCGCCAACACTATTGCCAGCAGTTCTTTCTCCACCACAGAGTAGTTTTTCTGAGCGGAATTAAACTTCTTGGAAAAGAAACTGACTGGATGCTCCAAACCTTCCTCGTCTGTTTGCATTAAGACGGCACCAGCCCCTACACCGCTGGCATCTATTGCCAGCTGGAACGGTCTTTCAAAGTCAGAGGCCCTGAGGATTGGGTGAGTGCATAGTAGGTGCTTGACCAGCGAAAAAGCCCTTTCACACTCAGGTGCCCACTTGAACTTTTTCTCTTTTGCTAGCAAATCTTTCAGGGGAGCTAACCCAGTAGAATAACCCCGAATGAAGCGGCGATAGTAACTGATCATGCCCAAACATCTCATGATCTGCCGCTTGGTGGACGGCCTGGGGAACTAGTTAATAGCCTGTATCTTGTTTTGGGGGGGGGGGGGGGGGGGGGGCACACCTGGCCTAACCCGACCACAAACCCAAGGTACTGCACAGTTGCCCGGACAAAGTCGCACTTGCCCAGATTGACCACCAAGCTGGCCTCACTGAGCTTCCGAAACAAGGCTTCTATGTGCTCACAGTGACTCTCAAAGTTGTCATCGTAGATAAAAACGTCATCTAGGTAGACAGTGCAGTTAGGGATGTCAGCTACTAACTCATTCATAAGACTCTGGAAGGTTGCTGGGGCATTTTTAAGGCCATACAGCATCACATTGCAACGGTAGGTGTTCCCATCAACCACAAACCGGCATACCCCCTTCGCCCGCTCAGACAAGGGCACCTGCCAGTAGCCTTTCACTAGGTCTACCTTAGTTAGAAACTGTGCCTTACCAATCTTGTCTACAATATCGTCAACACGGGGAAGGGGATAAGCATTGGTGGGAGTCATCCCGTTCAATCTCCGAAAGTCAATGCAGAAGCGAACCTTCCCGTCAGGCTTGGGCTTGCAGAGTGACAGATGTCCACCTAACTGCCCCCTTCTCAATCAGCCCCCGTTCCAACATATACTCAAACTCCGCTCTGAGGGATGGAAGTTTAATGGGTGGAATTCTGTAGGGTACTGATTTAAAGGGGGGGTGATCTCCCACGTCCACGTCATGCACCACTCGAGTTGTGAGGCCTGGATGCTCTGCAAACACAGTGGGGTATGAAGGAAACAGGCGCTGCACGGCTGCACGCTGTTGCTCAGGCAGGTGCACTAGAGCATCGTCAGCCACCTGTCTGGAGTTCCCCGCCCACTGGTCAGCAGAGACATGACACTCGGGGCTTCACTGTCCCTCACTCCTTCTCCTCCATGACCGCTGCAGGTCAACACAGGGAGAGCGAGAGGCTCAGGGGGGCACCTCACAAACTCTTTCACCAGATTCACATGGCACAGCTGATTCTTGTTACGCCTATCTGGAGTAGCCACAAGATAGTCTAGGTCAGAGATCTTTTTTACCACCTTATAAGGACCAGCGTACTTGGCAGACAACGGATGACCTGGCAGAGGTAACAGAATCAACACCTCCTGCCCCACCTTAAACTCACAGAGTTTTGTCTTTTCATCGTACCTGTCCTTCATAAGTGCTTGCGACCCTACCAAATTCCTACCTGCCAACTCTAGGCTTCTCAGCATTTTCTCTCTACTCTCGAGGACATACTTTAACATGGAACATGGTTTTGCTGTGCCCTCCCAGATTTCTCTAACCATGTTGAGGGGGCCTCTGACCTGATATCCGAAAACTAACTCATTGGGACTGAACCCTAGGCTTTCACCAGGTACCTCCCGAGCAGCGAATAATACATAGGGCAACCCAAGATCCCAATCCTTGCCATTCTCAACACAGTAACAACGCAGCATGCTTTTCAGAGTCGAGTGCCACCTCTCCAACACCCCTTGACTCTCTGGGTGATAGGCTGAAGAGACAACTGTACTGATACCGTGCTGCTGCATGGTCTGTTTGAAAAGGTTAGAAGTAAAGTTGGACCCTTGGTCTGACTGCAATTCCTGCGGGTACCCGTACCTAGAACAGTACAATAGCAAGTTACGAACAACAGTCTTAGCAGTACCATTTCGCATGGGGTATGCATCCGGATAACGAGAGGCAACATCCATGATTGTGAGGAGGAACTTGTTGCCTGCACTAGTAGGGGGTAGAGGGCCAACCATGTCGATTATAACCTTACTGAATGGTGGCCCGATTACAGGAATAGGGTGTAACGGAGCCTTGGGAATACACTGGTTTGGTTTAACTACTGTCTGGCAGGTACTGCACATTGCCACCCATGACGCCACATATGCCTTCATACCTGGCCACCAAAACAATTTCGCCAATGCTGCTACCGTCTTACGTACACCCAAATGCCCTGCCAACGGTACATCATGCGCCAACCTCAGTAGGCTATCACGGCACACACTAGGCACTACCAACTGGTCAACCACTCTCGACCCACCCTCCCAACTCCGTCTGGGATCTAGAAAACGCCTGTACAATATGCCCTCCACACGAAAGAAGTCCCCCGGCTGTGCATCCCCGTCCTCATCAAGTTCAATCGCACCGTTACTACACTTCTGAATCTCAGGATCATCTATCTGCAGCCGACAGATATCCGAAGGAGCCAATCTATCTAAGTGCTCCCGGAGCAACTTATGGCCTCCCCCGATACTGGACTGTTCGATCCTATCTTGCTTAAGTGTGTAACGTTGCTGTCTCGGAGTTTTCTCACGCCCTACCTCCTCACCCCGTGTGACAGGTTCTGGGGCCACTCCGGACCTAAACATTGGTGCTAATACTGAGTCGTCAAGAAGAGCCGCTGGATCAAAACTCACAAAACTTCTCCCAACTTTAGCTTTCTCCTTCCGACCGTTCCTCCGCTGGTCTAGAGACTGAGGAATAGGCTGTGACACCTTAGATGCACGAGATCGGGTGACAACACACGCCATCTGCTGTAATTGACACCTCTCGACCAACTCCTGCCCCTCCCTACTCACATCGGCCGCCCTCTCGGCAACGACTAAGGGTGGAACCTCAGAAGTAGGCACCGCAAAGTCGTTGCCGAGAAGAAGGTCGACGCCCTCTACTGGCAGTTTCTCTACGATTCCAACATCTATCTCTCGTGTCACACCATCAACCTCCAGTTCCACTCGAACCAACGGGTATGACCGTGTAGGATTAATACCCTGCACCACAACTACCCGTGCCACGTTTATAGATTTGGCCTGTAAAGTTTTTAATCAGAGACTGGGATGCACCTGTATCACGCAACAACTCCAACCCATGCTTGCAACCAGCCCAACTCATGCAGCCACAGCCTCTATGGTCGCAAAAAGCATCGCGGACAGGTTTCGAGCCTTCCGGACACTCCTTCACTGGCTGTGCCCCCGCATCTGACATATCACCCCGGGTAAACGCAGAAGACCTCAGAGACACCCCAATGTTGCTAGCCAAAGACACGACTGCTGCAGGTTGGTTACTAGGGCAGGAACGTGCAAAATGCCCCTTTTTATGACACTTAAAACACTCTACTTCACCCTTGGACTTCCCCTGAGGTGGGGAAGGGCCCTGACCTTTCTTAAACGGGACAGTTTTTGGTTTGTGATCAAAATAAGTATCATTGATCTTACTTTTGTTATAAAATGTTGCATCACTGACTCGAGGGGGGTGGAGTGTTGCGCCCCTTGTTAACTGCATCGGTCCGTTGTGCAGACCCGCACCCACGAATCAGCGATAATTTCAGGTCAGCCAACTCAGCTGCCTCTTGTAGAGTTTTTGGATGTTTCTCTTTGAAGTTCAAAGTCAGGTTGCCACCTGTGCATTTAAAAAATTGCTCTAGACGGAATAACTGCTCATGCTCCATCCATTCATACGCAGACGACTCAACCTTACACTACTCCATTAGTTTTCAGAACGCCCCAGCCAGCAATTCCTCAACGACAAACGTAATGAAGCCATAGAACTCTTAAATTCTGATCTTAATACTATTTCCAATTGGGGCAGAGAAAACCTTGTTAACTTTAATGCTTCCAAAACCCAATTTCTCCATCTATCTACCCGTCAGGATCTCCCAGCGGACTATCCCTTATTCTTCAACAATACAAAAATCAACCCTTCATCTTCTCTCAATATTCTTGGTGTCTCTTTTTCTTCGGCTCTCATTTGGAAGGACCATATTACCAGTCTTGCTAAGGCAGCCTCCCAGAAGCTGGGTGTGCTCAACCGCCTTAGGGGGTTCTTTTCCCCAGCACAGCTTCTTGCTCTGTACAGGGGCATAGTGCGCCCTTGTATTGAGTATTGTTCACATGTGTGGGGAGGTTCCTCTCACACTGCTCTCCTAGACAAAGTTGAAAGGAAGGCCTTTCGTATCATTAACTCCCGTCCACTCACCAACTCTCTGCAATCTCTCTCTCTCTGCCGCAATGTTGCATCTCTCTCGCTATTCTATCGCTACTATAATAATCAGTGTTCCTCAGAGCTATCCCAGTGCATACCACCTCCTTTACGTAGGGCACGTGGTACCCGTCTTGCAACTCACTCAATCCCACCCCTACTCTGTGCAACTCTCCAACCCAAGAGTGAAACGTTACTCTCAAACTATCTTCTACTAAACAGCTGAGCTCTGGAACTCTCTCCCAGAATCAGTCTTTCCCTCTTCCTATGACTTAAATTGCTTCAAACTCCGTGTGTCCAGGCATGTTGGCTCGAACGTCCCTTGAGTTTGGCCCTGTCACTCTTTCAACTATGGGGGAGGCACTCGCTATAGGCAGTAATGCCTTTTGCCTCCCTCAATCACATAGAAAAAAAAAAAAAAAAAAAAAAAAAAAAGCTCTTCGAACGTCGTCACCTTCTCTGACCTCAGCCAATTTCTCAAAGCATTAGACAGTTCCCGGGCATGTTCTAGAAATGTGCACTCACGACCCTTCGTAACACCCCGATACTTCAACCTATATGTCTCTGGTTGTAACTCGTACGCCCGCAGAACAGCTTCCTTCAATACCTCATAATCGATGCAAGACTCCAAGGGCAACGCATCATATGCCTTGAGTCCTTTGCCAGCCAACCTAGAGGAAACAAGGGCTGCCCACTTAACCTCGGGCCATTGGTGCTCCCGGCACTTCTTCTCAAAACGCAGGAAAAACTCGGTGACACCCGACTCGTCAAATGCAGGGACTAACTTAAGAAGGTGCGATAAAGACTGATCAAGACCTCGATTCCCAGAACCGAGACGCTGCCCTGTCGACTCCACCCGAGACTTCTCAAGCTCTATGTCTGCACAGTACTTCATAGCCTCAACCTGAAGCTCAGCCTCACGTATGGCCTTTCTCTCCTCAGCCTGAGTCCTAAGCTCAGATTCCCGCTGCTGCTGCTGCTGCCTGAGCTCAGCCACATACTTTCGTTGCTCGAGCTCAGCCTCATGCTTTCGCTGCTCGAGTTTGGTGAGTTCGAGCTGAAACAACATCTCGGAAGACAAACCCCGAGGAGGGGGTGCTACTATTGAGGACCCACCCCGTGAATCACCTAGAGGCATACCCAACCGCTAGCGGGCATCGGCCTGCGGGAACGTACCCGGTTCCGGAGCCCGAGGGGGCGCCATGATAGGAGTCGAGTGGAATTGGGGGCTGGGCAGAAGGTGTCCCAGCTCCCGCTCCACCCGAAGCCCCATGCACCCCACCGAGCACCCAGGCAACCAGCTCACCTCTCGACAAACCGCTAGTACCGGACAACCCTAAGACCGTGGGTACACACTGCAGTCCGTACTGGTCTAGCCCCGACACCCGATCCGCCGACACAGGCTCCTCCAAAAAAATCCGAGCATCCTCCTCATTGTTCACCACCCGAACGCCGTTAGACAACTCCACCTTCTCCACCTCCTCACCTGCTTCCCGTACTGTGTCATCACTGTGCACTGATCCGTCGTTCGACAGAGTGTCCACCGGAAATCCTCAACGTTTATAAAAAAAAAAAAAAGTACCTAAACTCTCATGTAGCACTATTCACTCAAAAAATCCTTGAAGACAACTCAAGTGCTATACTACGTTGCCAAACAAAAAATCCAACGTGTCCAAAATATTCCTCAAAAACAAATGTCCACTGCCAAACTGTGAGAAATAACAATCGACCCCCAAACGGTGATTACAAAAAAAAAATCTCCACAAAAAAAATCCTGCAATTATTTCTTAGTTCACTAAATCCTAGACTAAGGTCGCCACTTGTTATGACGACTAAGCTAAGACACTAGGCAAGGTCGTCATTTGTTACGACCGGGACTACGAATAAAACAAGGGCACTCAATGATTGGACTAGTTATAGGGCACTATGCAACAACGGTACGCGTGATCCAAACCCTCGAACTTATATGCCGGCGAACAAAACACCTATACCCTCCAGGGTTAATCTGCGATAGCGGGGTATCCTTAACTGGGCATAAATGTACTCTACTTCAGGCTAACCTGCACTGGTATAGCCTGATAACAAACAAGATACATGTTATGTTAAAATGCATAAAAAGGAACCTATGGAAAGATCAATTAAATCACTACAAGATTTAATACAATAAAAAGATGATTCAATACAGTTACTCTAAACAACAATAAACTCTTCACTCCTATCTGAAAGAAAGTGAAGTATAGTCCTACAGCATAGACCTGGAAACTTCTGAAGAAAGTCTGATGCTCATAAGATGCTCGTACTGATTTAGAACTATATAAAGGCAGGAGGTAGGACACCACACGTGTAAATCGAATACACTAAAAGATAGGACATATAATGTTAACTGACACGAGAATACTATAAATGCGCAACGGTAGCAATGCTCGACACTAAAAGAAGTACTTCCTCATCAACGAAACAGTCTGCTATGGTTGTGCGGCTCAGCAACAACCTAGACTAATAAATGCTGTGAATAATAATGCGCACATATCAAAGAGCTTGTATTAAATACTAACAAGTATCTACTCGATTAATAATGTCTAGCTGGGATACTCTAGGTAAGGAACTGGGGTTGAGCAAGACAGGCTCGTAGCCTAGCGATGTCCTTAAGACTGCATCCTTTAAGTTACGTTAATTGACTAGGGGGCTCTCTCGATAGATCCAGATCACAAGTATCTGGTTCTATCCTGGCGACCCTCTAAAGACAAGCAAAGAGGCAGCAAAGTGTGGAACTGGTACAGGCCAAAACCCTCAGTCAACACAATGCTGCACTCGCAAAGGATGCAACCGAAAAGACAACTCAGGCTACCACAGGACCGGTCGAAGTCGTGTAGATATAAGCAAACCGTACACAGATCGGAGACAACGACTACAGTTACCTTATCCCAGTCTAGCATTAAATAAAAGAGCAGAAACACTAAATCAATAATGGAGACACACAAAGTTCTTAACCTATACTAACTAAGAACCCTCAAACCTATTCTAAGTACATGTAAATATCTCTGAGGACAGCGCATGCAATACAATGGGCCGGCTATGAAAACCGTATGCAGAACCCAAGGGGAGTGTTGTGCAGTTAATAAAGGTTAGAGTATGGAAAGAGAGAATCGAGTGAGAGAAACAGTGATAAAGGTGGTGATCGGGAGAGAGAATGCAAAAGGATGTTAGAAGCACGCGCGCCAAGCCTGTCCTGACGAGGACAGCTCCTGGGGACCCTCATGGAGGAGGTAAGTTACACAGGAGACCGCAAAGGCGCGATGGTCGGCCAATCACGGGCCGAGACGTCACAAGACAGCAGGCGTCATAGGACACAGCCAGACACGCCGTCCAATGGCGAGCGAGAGGCAGGAATGCACCCGTACATACAGACATTTACTACCTCCTCGCTCTGAAAGTCTTTCTCATTCACACGCTGGTACTATTATCACTACTGTTAATATAACATATAACCCGTTGTCACAGACGAAAACAAAGACCACCACTGGACTGTCTGTGACAATGCGATTACTAGGAAAGAAAGAACAACATTCTCTGATAACTGTAGCCCATTTCGATATCCCTGGCGAGCGCTAGTGGCCAACGAGAGGCCATTCTGCCAACGCTGGTAGACGTCACACTAGCACTTCGTAACTCACACAAAAGATGCCGTTGGAAGAGCTATTAAATATATCTGTCACGATGGGTTGAGGGTCAGAGAGGCACTGGAGAGGCCTTGTTGTGATATGTGACACCCCTCTCGTGTTTACATCCAGTGCAAGAGGGAGCAGACAGTCAAAAAGTATGGGTGTGAAAAAGGGGAGTTAAAGTGCCCATAAAAACCAACCCATTTCAAGGTATATCAGTGGTATTAAACCCATCTAATATAGTAATAGCAAAGTATATCACCATCAGTATACTCGATGATTATAATATTATATACCCTTGTTATATCGTTTTTACACCGTAGATCTTTTGACAGCAGCAGTGGGAGGAGCGGACGAAGTGACCCAATAGAAGAGATAAGCTGAGTACATCCTATCGTTTCATTATTTCCTATCTCAGTAATGTTTTTGTTTGTTTTTAATTGTTCTGTTTTTGTTATGATTTATTGATACCTTTTGATACCAGAGTCCTACATCCTATCGCTTCATTATTTAATATTTAATTTGTTTTGTTTTGGTGTGTTTTGTTTTCTTTTGTTCTTGTTTTTGTTTATATTTATACCTTTTGTATATTTTATCCCTCATTGCTTCCTATCTCATTCTATTTTGTTTGGTTGTGTTTGTTTTGATTTGTTTTGTTATATATTTTGTGTATATACCTTTTGATTAACAAGGTATACTCCTCTATCGTTTCATTAATTCCTATATCAGTCTATTGTGTCGTGTTTTGTTTGTTTGTATTCGTTTTGTTATTGTTTTAAATGTTTGTATGCCTTTTGATAACAGGGTACATCCTATCGCTATATTATTTCTTATCGTATTCTGGGTTTTTTATTGTTTTTTCTTATCTATATCTTTTGATGACATAATACAGTCGCGCTAATAAGTCATGTCTCAGCTGTCATTACGTTTGGCGCTCTCTGTGCTGTATTAATGTCTGTCAGATGTTGAATAGAGTGGATAAGTGTAGGTGCATGCTTGTATATCTCACTCGAAACGAATAAATCAAGTGTTAGACATTGCTGATACCAATTATTATTGATCGAAAAATACTTGGTACCGAGCCATCACTTATTAGCCCGACTGTACATCCTATCCCTTCGTTTCTCTTATTTCATCTTCTTTGTTTTGTATTTGTTATATATTTATATATTTATTTATTGTATTTATATATACATTTGTTGTTCTTTTGATAATTATGGTCTGACACTTCTATAGGATATAGTTTTGTTTCATTTGTTTTGATTTAACATTTCCATTTATGTATTGTTCTTGATGTTTGGTGTTTTGTTTTGTTTTGGTTTTAATATGTTACTCTTGAATTACAGGATATGGCTTATCACTTCATTACTTCCTATCTCATTCTCCCTCTTTTCTTCGGGTTTATTATAATTCTGATCCGATATTTTTATGTATATACTGCACTATTTGCTATAGGGGAATTGTCTTTGTTTCCTTATACTGTACTGATTTGATATGTTAAGTAACCCATCCAGTACCAGGGACATCCTTTTCATCATATTCTGGCAACAATCAGAGGTTAGTATTCACCAGAGGAAGGACCTCTAGCAATAATATGGTTTCAAACTATCTCAACCAACCCTTTTAACTACCACATCCTTCCTATCTATCTATCTATCTATCTATTGCCTGATGCCGTGATCCCCGAAGGGGTGGCCACGAATGAACCGCCCCCATGCACCTCTGTCCCCAGTCAGTCGACGCCCCTCCCCCCAACCAGCACCGCCTTCGTTCATGTACTTCCTCACTCCATCCTTCCACCTCTCATTCGGTCTACTTCTCCCTCTCTGTCCCTCCACCTCGCTCTCATATACCCTCTTAGTCATTCTCTCGCTGCTTTACATACGTTCCGTATGGCCGAACCATCTCAAGTTGTTCCTTTTCACACTTTCCAGCACATCTACCTCCACACCACACCTCCATCTTACTTCCTCATTAGTCTGTCTATCCTTCCATGTAACTCTGCACGCACTCCTTAAGTAATTCATTTCCACTGCTCTCACTCTTGGTCTGAGTCTCTCAACCAACGTCCATGCTTCGCTTCCGTAAGTCAGTGTCGGGATTACCACACTGTCATGCAAGGACTTCTTCACTTCCATACTGACCACCCTATTTCTTGTTACTGCTTTTAGCGTTCCTACAACCCTCTTCCCATGTTGTACCCTCTCCTGCACTTCTTCATCCATAGTCCCATCTTTACTCAACACACTGCCCAGATACTTAAAAGAGTTGACGATCTCCATAGCCTGACCGTTCAGCTTCACCTCACACTCTGTGACTTCACCCCTTTCGAAGACCATAACCTTGCTCTTCCCCGCATTTACCTTCAAATTCCGTTTTTCGCACACTGTTCTAAACTCATTTACCAGACCCTGCAACTCCCATTCATTATCACTCATCAGAACTGTATCATCCGCAAACAGCACTATAGGTAGCTTCCACTCAATTCCCTCCCTTTTCAGCGATACACCAACATCCACTGCTCTTGATAGTATTTCTTTCATGACTCCATCCATATATACAGTAAACAACCACGGGGACATCACACACCCCTGTTTCAAACCAACATTCAGGTCAAAGAACTCGCTCTGCTCACTCTCCACACGTACTGCCGCCTTTGCATCCTCATACATGCTCTTCACTGCTTTCAGCAACTTGCCCTCTACTCCGTATATTCTAAGTACTTTCCACAAACCTTCTCTATCCACTCTGTCATAGGCCTTCTCCAAGTCCATAAAGGCAACATACACCTTTTGTTTCTTCTCCACAACACAATTCAAGGTAAAAATCTGATCTACACATCCTCTTCCCTTCCTAAAACCTCCCTGCTCATCGCCTATCCATTTCTCCGTTCTCACTCTCACTCTCTCAATCACTACCCTACTGTATACCTTCCCTACTACGCTTAGAAGACATATTCCTAGGTGGTTACCACACACTCCTCTTTCCCCTTTGCCCTTATATAGGGGGACTATTATGCCAGTCTTCCAGTCATCGGGTGCACTCCCCTTCTCCCATGCTAGTTTGCACATTTTCCATACCCATTCTATCACTATCTCACCACCATACCTCAACATTTCCCCACACACTCCATCTGTTCCTGGTGCTTTCCCTAACTTCACTCTTTTCATGGCTTCCCACACTTCTGACCTCCTGATCCCCACCTCCTCCTCCACTACTTCTCTTCTTCTCCCTCCCATACCATATCCAGCTATGTTTGCTGGCTCTTCATTCCTTACATTTAGCAACTCACTGAAGTACTCCCTCCATCTTTCGACTCTCTCTTGCTTCTCGGCTAGCATTCTCCCATTCTTATCTTTCACACCCTTACTGTTTCCCTTGCTACCTTCCCTAACTTTCTTGACTTCTTTCCAGAACAGTTTCTTACTCTCCCTCCATTTTACACTCAGATTCCTTCCAAATTCTTCATCTACACTTCTCTTTCTTTCCTTCACTACTCTCTTCATCACCCTCTTACTCTCCACGTACCTCGCTCGTTTCTGTCTCTCGGAATCCTCATTCCCTCTACTACCCAACCACTCTGTATATGCTTTCTTCTTTTCTTCCACAGCTATTCTTACCTCTTCTGTCCACCATGCTGTACCTTTCACTCCCCTCCCTCTTCTCCTCACTCCACACACTTCCTCACATGCTGAACAGATCTAATCCTTAAACACCTTGCTCATCTCCTCCACTTCCTCCATAACTTCCAGGCCGAACCCCCCTAGTCGTCTTTCCACTACTCTCCTGTACTCCTCCCTGACTTCCTCCTCCTGCAACCTCTCCACCCTCCTCACCATTCCACCCTCCTCTCGCCTCCCTCCAGCTCTCCTCACCCACTTCTTTTGTATCCTAACCTTAGCTACCACTACATAATGATCACACTTTTTCTATCTATTCCGTCACAGGCTTCTTCCAAGAATATAACAAAAGAAACAAATACATTATTTATACTGTATACATCCTTCCTAACATCCTTCCTAAGCTGCATAATATCGTCTAACTATAGCTAGAATATAAATGTTGCTGGTACTTGGAGGGTTAAGAGTATTTGTTATTGTTCCCTTATTATGATCCGATATATCCGTGCATGTACAGTACTGTATTTGTTAACCTGACAAGCGCGATATAGACCTAGGGGCTAGGGTAGTTATTTGTGCATTTCTAGCCTTGGATTCTGACAGAATTCGTTATATTTACAATATAGAGCATTATTTGTTTTCGGTATGCTTTTATTTTACATATATGGTGTATATATGAACCTTCAAGAGTGCTAAAATAAGTTGGAAAAGCATTTGGGTGGTGAAAAACGAAGATATTGGCCACCCGGTCATAATCTCAGGCAAGAGAGAGCCACAGGCAACCCTCCCCTCTCGCTGTCTGTGAGGTAACTGAGACGAGCGGGGCGGTGTGAGCCGGTGTCTGGGTGTTACATAACGATCTTTTGTGCAACCCACTTGTGCTACATTGTCGCGGGAGAGAAAAATAACCGATAAATGATGAAAATAAGAGGATAAATAGGTGATAATTGAGGAGGGGGGGAGGGGGGAATAAGGTGGGGAAGGAGGGGAGGGGGGGGGGGGTGAGAAACACATGGATGAGTACTGGAGGGGAATTATCTCACCTAGAGACAAATTCCTTTGTTTTGATAGGCCCTTTATTTTTTTGGAAGGCTTTTTTTATGGTCTTGCTTCCGTGAGGCCTATCGCGTTCCCTATAGGAAGCCTTCCATGAGGCCCATCGCGCTTAAGGGGTTAATAATTGCTTTTGATTAATGATAAATATCTTATATCTTATCCTCCCTGTAACTGGATATTGGTTTGATTATTTTTTACTATGCCCTGATATTTTCATCAATATACAGTACTGTATAATTATATACTAAATGTGTAGCCTATGTAATATATATATATATATATATATATATATATATATATATACAGTATAAATAATGTATTTGTTTCTTTTGTTATATTCTTGGAAGAAGCCTGTGACGGAATAGATAGAAAAAGTTTATGGAAACACGGGAATATACAGATAACAGGTTACTGGAAGTGGAGAAGGGCGTGTGTGATGGGGGGGGGGGGGGAGGCCTAATTGTTGGTGTAGACTGTAGAGTGTAGAGGATGAACAGATCGAGTCCTTTGATCTCAAGGACATGGGTTAGGGGTGTGGTTGTTCTGGACCCCCCCTTGTCCCTCATGCTTTGCACCATTGTTTTGAAATTTTAAGAGGATTGTCCCATTACTTTGGCGATTTTAAAACTTTTTGGCCAATACCTTTGTCTTTCGTGCCATTTAGGTGACGCTTTTATTCATGGCGAGTAATAGCAAGCCTATAATTTAGGAGGAATTGGCCTGCAGCCATATTTCTACCGAAAAACAAATATATATATATTTTGAAAGGGGGTCTAGAGTTGTTTTTTTTTGTTTTAAGCTTGATGGAGGTATAGCGAGGAAACTAAACAAAAAATAGATAACTGAACAAAAATATATGGAGCACAAATTAACCACTACCCCCTTTATGGTATTTGGGCAGTGTGATGGGTAAAGGTGGAGTTTGGAGAATGGGGAGGGTTCCAGAGAGAGTCGCAACTGTCTATTGTCCTTCAACTGCTCCTTTCTTCAATTATCTTTGTCTCTTCTTGTTCTCTCTTTGTCTCTTTTCCTCCTTTCTCTTCTTCTTCTTACTTTGTCTTTTGTCCTCTTCTTCTTCCTCTCTTTGTCTCTTTTCCTATTCTTCTTATCTCTTTATATCTTGTCCTTCTCTTTTCCTATTCATCTTATCTCTTTATATCTTGTCCTTCTCTTATCCTATTCTTCCTATCTCTTTATATCTTGTCCTTCTCTTATCCTATTCTTCTTATCTCTTTATATCTTGTCCTTCTCTTATCCTATTCTTCTTATCTCTTTATATCTTGTCCTTCTCTTCTTCTTCCTCTCTTTGTCTCTTCCTCTCTTTGTCTCTTTTCCTATTCTTCTTATCTCTTTATATCTTGTCCTTCTCTTATCCTATTCTTCTTATCTCTTTATATCTTGTCCTTCTCTTTTCCTATTCTTTTCTCTTTATATCTTGTCCTTCTCTTTTCCTATTCTTCTTATCTCTTTATATCTTGTCCTTCTCTTATCCTAGTCTTCTTATCTCTTGATATCTTGTCCTTCTCTTCTTCTTCCTCTCTTTGTCTCTTCCTCTCTTTGTCTCTTTTCCAATTCTTCTTATCTCTTTATATCTTCTTCTTCCTCTCTTTGTCTCTTTTCCCATTATTTTTCTCTCTTTACATCTTGTTCTTCTCTTCTTCTTCCTCTCAATGTCTCTCTTTGTCTCTTATTCTTCTCTTTTTCTTATCTCTTTGTGTCTTCTTCTTCTCTCTTAGTCTCTTCTCCTTCTCTTCTTCTTCTCTCTTTGTCTCTTCTCCTTCTCTTCATCTTATCTCTTTGTCTCTTCTCCTTCTCTTCATCTTATCTCTTTGTTTCTTCTCCTTCTCTTCTTCTTCTCTCTTTGTCTCTTCTCCTTCTCTTCTTCATCTTATCTCTTTGTCTCTTCTCCTTCTTCTTCTTCATCTCTCTGTGTCTCTTCTCCTTCTCTTCTTCATCTCTCTTTGTCTCTTCTCCATCTTCTTCTTCATCTCTCTCTGTCTCTTCTCCTTCTCTTCTTCATCTCTCTTTGTCTCTTCTCCTTCTCTTCTTCATCTCTCTTTGTCTCTTCTCCATCTTCTTCTTCTTCTCTGTCTCTTCTCCTTCTCTTCTTCATCTCTCTTTGTCTCTTCTCCTTCTCTTCATCTTATCTCTTTGTCTCTTCTCCATCTTCTTCTTCATCTCTCTCTGTCTCTTCTCCTTCTCTTCTTCATCTCTCTTTGTCTCTTCTCCTTCTCTTCATCTTATCTCTTTGTCTCTTCTCCTTCTCTTCTTCTTCTCTCTTTGTCTCTTCTCCTTCTCTTTTTCATCTCTCTTTGTCTCTTCTCCTTCTTATCTCTGTCTCTTCTTCATCTCTCTCTGTCTCTTCTCCTTCTCTTCTTCATCTCTCTTCTCCTTCTCTTCTTCATCTTATCTCTCTGTATCTTCTCCTTCTCTTCTTCATCTCTCTTTGTCTCTTCTCATTCTCTTCATCTTATCTCTTTGTCTCTTCTCCTTCTCTTCTTCATCTCTCTTTGTCTCTTCTCCTTCTCTTCTTCATCTCTCTTTGTCTCTTCTCCTTCTTCTTCTTCTCTATCTGTCTCTTCTCCTTCTCTTCTTCATCTCTCTTTGTCTCTTCTTCTCTTCTTCATTTCTCTTTGTCTCTTCTCCTTCTCTTCATCTTATCTCTTTGTCTCTTCTCCTTCTCTTCATCTTATCTCCTTGTCTCTTCTCCTTCTCTTCTTTATCTCTCTGTCTCTTCTCCTTCTCTTCTTCATCTCTCTTTGTCTCTTCTCCTCTTCTTCATCTCTCTCTGTCTCTTCTCCTTCTCTTCATCTTATTTCTTTGTATCTTCTCCTTCTCTTCTTCATCTCTCGTTGTCTCTTCTCCTTCTCTTCTTCATCGCTCTTTGTCTCTTCTCCTTCTCTTCTTCATCTTATCTCTCTGTCTCTTCTCCTTCTCTTCTTCATCTCTCTTTGTCTCTTCTCCTTCTCTCTTTGTCTCTTCTCCTTCTTTTCATCTTATCTCTTTGTCTCTTCTCTTTCTCTTCTTCATCTCTCTTTGTCTCTTCTCCTTCTCTCTTCTTCTTTTCTCTTCACCTCTCGTCCATAACTATCTGTACGTTACATGCTCTCTCATCCAAGGGCTTCCCACCGCACGTGTTGTCCCCTCTTCTGTCATCTGACTTTCCTAGCAGGCCCATTTAGGGGAGATTGACAGTTTGTTTGGTCTATTAATTCATTTATTCATATATTTGTTTACTTTCCTCCCTAGACCTCCATCAAGCTTAGAAAAACACGCCCTAGACCCCCCTTTAATATAAATTTGTACATTTTTCGGTAGAAAAATGTCCCGGCCAAAGGCCGATTCCTATTAAAATTGCAGGCTCGCTATCGCTCGCCAGGAAATAATCGATACCTAAATGGCACAAAAGATCTAAAAATTGACAACGAAATGGGGCGAAAGGTGTTAAAATCGCCAACTAATGGGCCGAAGGTCTTATAATCTCAAAACTAGTGGGCTAAACATTAGGGAGAAGGGGGTCCAGAAAAACGGTCTGCCTCCCCTTAAACGGGGGGTGGGGTAATTTAATTATTACCTACATCTACATTAAGCTTTCAAAAAAACACCACCAAGACCCTCCTTCGAGATAAATGTGTACATTTTTCGGTGAAGTATGTCCCGGCCGAATTACATGCCCCCTCCTGAATTACAGGCTTGCTATCGCTCGCCAGGGAAAAATCGACACCTAAATGGCACGAAAGGTCTTAACATTGACAAGGAAATGGGGCGTAATGTCTTAAAATCGGCAAACTAATGGAGTGAAAGTCTTAAAATTGTAAAACTATAGTGGCTAAGTATGAGGTAGAAGGGGGTCCAGATAAAATAACTTGAATAATGTATACTTTCATAGCAAACGAGAAAGATCCAATTTATGTAACCAACCGTCTCATCTCCATTTATGTAATACATTTTTTTAGAAGGCCTATACTTAAGGGGAGGTTTTTAGTTGATTCCCTAGACTTCCATCAAGCTTAAAATTACTCCCCCTTGACCCCCTTTCAAGATAAATTTGTAAGTTTTTCGGTAAAAAAATGTGCAGGCCGAAGGCCGGTTCCGGTTAAATTACAGGCTCGCTATCGCTCGCCAGGAAAAAATCGACACCTAAATGGCACGAATGGTCTTAAAATTGACAGCAATGGGGCGAGGGTTCTTAAAATCGCCAAAGTAAAGGGGCAAACGTCTTTAAATCTCACAAGCAATGGGGCTAAACATGAGGGAGAAAGAGGTTCAGAAACAAATCCTCCAGGTGGAAATCTGCCCTTAACACTAGCCGATCCTACTGTATGTCTTAGAGTTGTTTTATTATTATTGGTTTGTTATTGGTAGTTTAACCCTTTCACGCTCATATGACGCAGCGTTGCCAGATTAGCAATAAGAAATATAGTTCTCTCACTCTTATAATTACCTCTCCAAAATTAGTTTTCTGCCCACAGCTAACTCAAAGACAACTGCAGAGGTTGAAGTGACTAAACTAAAGGTTTATAAATACCCGTGATGGTAACAAAGGCTTTAAAGTATCCCCAATAGGCTCAACATTGCGTCAAGAACGTGAGAAGGTTAAGATGTTGTTTTTATTATATATTTATTCTTATTTGGTATAACAGTTTATTAGTTTACTCTGGCTATTGTTAGATGATCTTATACAGTCGATTGTACATACAAACACACACACACACACTATCCAGCATACCCGGTCACAAACTAACACATACATACAAACATATTATCTCCAGCATACACACTCCCAAGCTATCACAAACACACAAATACAAACACACTCACACACACTTGCTCACAAACTAACACCCACACTCACACTCTCTTTCTTTCTCTCTCTCTCACACACACACACACACCCACATACACACACCCACACCCACACACACACACCCACACACACACACACACACACCCAACCACCCACACACTCACCCACCCACCCACACCCACACACACACACACACACACACACTATCAGACAGAAACACTTGGCGGACCCCATAGTCATTAATATATAAATGGAGCATGTGTGGAGGTATCAACATATTATGGACCTCATAGTCATAAATATATAAATGGAGCATGTGTGGAGGTATCAACATATTATGGACCTCATAGTCATTAATATATAAATGGAGCATGTGTGGAGGTATCAACATATTATGGACCTCATATTCATTAATATATAAATGGAGCATGTGTGGAGGTATCAACATATTATGGACCTCATAGTCATTAATATATAAATGGAGCATGTGTGGAGGTATCAACATATTATGGACCTCATAGTCATTAATATATAAATGGAGCATGTGTGGAGGTATCAACATATTATGGACCTCATAGTCATTATTATATAAATGGAGCATGTGTGGAGGTATCAACATATTATGGACCTCATAGTCATTAACACCTTATTAGCGGACTAGGCGGTTTATTTATATGTACCGCCCAGAGGGGTGTTTTTAGCCAAAATAGGGCTGTTTACGTGATCATTTTCATGCCTAAATAAGACCCAGAGCGTAAAACAAGTATCTATCCCTGAAAGGGCATAAACAGAGCTTTCGAATGACACCATAACGATCCTTTTATGATGGCTAGTTTTCTTGCAACAACCGTGCAACGCGAGTGCAAAAAGCATGTAATTAGGCACTTTCCCCATACAATTCCGTATATAGCGAGTGAGAGAGGGAGGGAGGAGGTGGTATTCGTGTCAGTAGGTTCGCCGCGGTGGTCTGGAGCAGTCATACGCTCGCTACTCTCCTGCCACCACTTGTCTCTCTCTCTCAGCAACATTACGTGCTGAAATTGCCACACGACCTATGTCGAGCGCCGCCACATAGTCCAGATTTATTTAACTCGACTTATGTTGCGCGCCGACAGTTAAGGGTTAATATATAAATGGAGCATGTGTGGAGGTATCAATATATTATGGACTTCATATTCATTAACACCTTAAGAGCGGCCTATGCGGTTTATTTATATGTACCGCCCAGCAGGGTGTTTTTAGCCAAAATAGGGCTGTTTACGTGATCATTTTCATGCCTAAATAAGACCCAGAACGTAAAACAAGTATTTATCCCTGAAAGGGCATAAACAGAGCTTTCGAATGACACCATAACGATCCTTTTATGATGGCTAGTTTTCTTGCAATAACCGTGCAACGCGAGTGCAAAAAGCATGCAATTAGCCACTTTCCCGATACAATTCCGTATATAGCGAGTGAGAGAGGGAGGAGGGAGGTGGGATTCGTGTCAGTAGGTTCGCCGCGGTGGTCTGGAGCAGTCATACGCTCGCTACTCTCCTGCCACCACTTGTCTCTCTCTCTCAGCAACATTACGTGCTGAAATTGCCACTCGACCTATGTCGAGCGCCGCCACATAGTCCAGCTTTATTTAACTCGACTTATGTTGCTCGCCGACATTTAGGGGTTAATATATAAATGGAGCATGTGTGGAGGTATCAACATATTATGGACCTCATAGTCATTAATATATAAATGGAGCATGTGTGGAGGTATCAACATATTATGGACCTCATAGTCATTAATATATAAATGGAGCATGTGTGGAGGTATCAACATATTATGGACCTCATAGTCATTAATATATAAATGGAGCATGTGTGGAGGTATCAACATATTATGGACCTCATAGTCATTAATATATAAATGGAGCATGTGTGGAGGTATCAACATATTATGGACCTCATAGTCATTAATATATAAATGGAGCATGTGAGGAGGTATCAACATATTATGGACCTCATAGTCATTAATATATAAATGGAGCATGTGTGGAGGTATCAACATATTATGGACCTCATAGTCATTAATATATAAATGGAGCATGTGTGGAAGTATCAACATATTATGGACCTCATAGTCATTAATATATAAATGGAGCATGTGTGGAGGTATCAACATATTATGGACCTCATAGTCATTAATATATAAATGGAGCATGTGTGGAGGTATCAACATATTATGGACCTCATAGTCATTAATATATAAATGGAGCATGTGTGGAGGTATCAACATATTATGGACCTCATAGTCATTAACACCTTATTAGCGGCCTAGGCGGTTTATTTATATGTACCGCCCAGAGGGGTGTTTTTAGCCAAAATAGGGCTGTTACGTGATCATTTTCATGCCTAAATAAGACCCAGAGCGTAAAACAAGTATCTATCCCTGAAAGGGCATAAACAGAGCTTTCGAATGACACCATAACGATCCTTTTATGATGGCTAGTTTTCTTGCAAAAACCGTGCAACGCGAGTGCAAAAAGCATGTAATTAGGCACTTTCCCCATACAATTCCGTATATAGCGAGTGAGAGAGGGAGGGAGGAGGTGGGATTCGTGTCAGTAGGTTCGCCGCGGTGGTCTGGAGCAGTCATACGCTCGCTACTCTCCTGCCACCACTTGTCTCTCTCTCTCAGCAACATTACGTGCTGAAATTGCCACACGACCTATGTCGAGCGCCGCCACATAGTCCAGATTTATTTAACTCGACTTATGTTGCGCGCCGACAGTTAAGGGTTAATATATAAATGGAGCATGTGTGGAGGTATCAATATATTATGGACCTCATATTCATTAACACCTTAAGAGCGGCCTATGCGGTTTATTTATATGTACCGCCCAGCAGGGTGTTTTTAGCCAAAATAGGGCTGTTTACGTGATCATTTTCATGCCTAAATAAGACCCAGAACGTAAAACAAGTATTTATCCCTGAAAGGGCATAAACAGAGCTTTCGAATGACACCATAACGATCCTTTTATGATGGCTAGTTTTCTTGCAATAACCGTGCAACGCGAGTGCAAAAAGCATGCAATTAGCCACTTTCCCGATACAATTCCGTATATAGCGAGTGAGAGAGGGAGGAGGGAGGTGGGATTCATGTCAGTAGGTTCGCCGCGGTGGTCTGGAGCAGTCATACGCTCGCTACTCTCCTGCCACCACTTGTCTTTCTCTCTCAGCAACATTACGTGCTGAAATTGCCACTCGACCTATGTCGAGCGCCGCCACATAGTCCAGCTTTATTTAACTCGACTTATGTTGCTCGCCGACATTTAGGGGTTAATATATAAATGGAGCATGTGTGGAGGTATCAACATATTATGGACCTCATAGTCATTAATATATAAATGGAGCATGTGTGGAGGTATCAACATATTATGGACCTCATAGTCATTATATATAAATGGAGCATGTGTGGAGGTATCAACATATTATGGACCTCATAGTCATTAATATATAAATGGAGCATGTGTGGAGGTATCAACATATTATGGACCTCATAGTCATTAATATATAAATGGAGCATGTGTGGAGGTATCAACATATTATGGACCTCATAGTCATTAATATATAAATGGAGCATGTGTGGAGGTATCAACATATTATGGACCTCATAGTCATTAATATATAAATGGAGCATGTGTGGAGGTATCAACATATTATGGACCTCATAGTCATGAATATATAAATGGAGCATGTGTGGAGGTATCAACATATCGAAGGGGAGATGGGTCGTTTGTCGTGATCCCCTTCTCCTTCATGTTTAGCCCCATTAGTTTTCAGATTGTTAAGCATTCGCCCCATTAGTTTGTCGATTTTAAACCCTTTCGTCCTATTTCTATATCAATATCAAGACCTTTCGTACAATTTAGGTGTATTTTTTTTTTCTGGCGAGCGATAGCGAGCTTGTAAAGTTAAGAGGAAGCGGCCTGGCCGGGACATTTTCTATCGAAAAATGTAAACAATTATTTTCTAAGGAGGTATAGGGAGTGTTTTTTTAACCTTAATGAAGGTCTTGCGAAGAAACTAAAAAATAAATTAATATATAAATATATAAACACAAAACATAACCACTGTCCCCTTAACCCTTTCACCTCTATATATATAATATATATATATATATATATATATATATATATATATATATATATATATATATATATATATATATATATAATATATATATATATATATATATATATATATTATATATATATAATATTTTATATATTATATTATATTTACTGTCTTGATGGTCTAATGGTTAGAGTGTTTAAAATCTGTGTGTGGTAATCCAAGTTGGAATCCCGGTGGATCACATGCTTTCATAAATCTGTGTGTGGTAATCCAAGTTGGAATCCCGGTGGATCACATGCTTTCATAAATCTGTGTGTGGTAATCCAAGTTGGAATCCCGGTGGATCACATGCTTTCATAAATCTGTGTGTGGTAATCCAAGTTGGAATCCCGGTGGATCACATGCTTTCATAAATCTGTGTGCGGTAATCCAAGTTGGAATCCCGGTGGATCACATGCTTTCATAAATCTGTGTGTGGTAATCCAAGTTGGAATCCCGGTGGATCACATGCTTTCATAAATCTGTGTGTGGTAATCCAAGTTGGAATCCCGGTGGATCACATGCTTTCATAAATCTGTGTGTGGTAATCCAAGTTGGAATCCCGGTGGATCACATGCTTTCATAAATCTGTGTGTGGTAATCCAAGTTGGAACCCCGGTGGATCACATGCTTTCATTAATTTCATTGGGAGGTGTTTGATGGTGGAGTGAAATTAATATAATAGATTATATTATATTATATTAATTATATTCAAGCTGCCAGACAACAATTGCTCGTAAAACTTGACGAAAATATCGTTCGTGTGACACCGCCCATATAGAACGCATGCGCACGTATTCATTTACATACCAAAGGCCAAATATCAAACTAATGGGGCTAAACACGAGGGAGAAGGGGGACCAGAAAATGCAATTATCCCCCCCCCCCCCTTAACAATGCACATGGTTATCAAAACTTTGTAATGATTGACTAATTACGATAATAGATATATAGTATAGGATATGATTACGATAATAGATATATAGTATAGGATATGATTACGATAATAGATATATAGTATAGGATATGATTACGATAATAGATATATAGTATAGGATATGATTACGATAATAGATATATAGTATAGGATATGATTACGATAATAGATATATAGTATAGGATATGATTACGATAATAGATATATAGTATAGGATATGATTACGATTATAGGAAAAAGTCACTTATATTTTACTTGTACGCACACACACACACTTACACACACACACACACACTAACACACGCACATTCACACAAGCTTACCCTCTGCAGAGCACACACACACACACACACACACTAACACACGCACATTCACACAAGCTTACCCTCTGCAGAG
Source organism: Paralithodes platypus (assembly GCA_032716605.1). Classification (NCBI taxonomy): domain Eukaryota; kingdom Metazoa; phylum Arthropoda; class Malacostraca; order Decapoda; family Lithodidae; genus Paralithodes; species Paralithodes platypus. The sequence goes on along the minus strand of CM064549.1, from coordinate 6,794,710 downwards.
CACACACACACACACACACACTAACACACGCACATTCACACAAGCTTACCCTCTGCAGAGCACACACACACACACACACTAACACACGCACATTCACACAAGCTTACCCTCTGCAGAGCACACACACACACACACACAAACACACGCACATTCACACAAGCTTACCCTCTCCAGAGCACACACACACACACACACACTAACACACGCACATTCACACAAGCTTACCCTCTGCAGAGCACACACACACACACACACACTAACACACGCACATTCACACAAGCTTACCCTCTTCAGAACACTTGCTACACACACACACACACACACACACGTTTAAAGAGAGAAGTAATTCATGATAATATTGGCAGGTAGAACGTTCATGTATTCGAATATAATGATATATATATTACATTAATGCATACATATATCTTTACAAACCAAAGCATAAGGTCATAATGAAGGCAAGGTTGGATCGTAAAAGGGTTAAGGGGGATCACCTGCTTGTTTTTATATTTCTCTCCGTTTTTCTCATTCTCTGGCTTGTATCCATTCGGCCCCATTCAGCCAACTGTTTTTTTTTTTTTTTTTTGTTTTTTTTTTTTTTTTTTTTTTTAAGAGACAATGAACGGAGGAAGGAAAAACACAGATAAAACAAACAGGTCCATGTGCCTAAAGGCATCCTCCATTCATAAAATTTTTGTAACAACTGGATTTAAACATTAATTTTGTAGATTGTAAGTTTGTGGAAAGCAATTCGAGGGAAGTGAATTCCAAAGAGTAGTAGCTCTGGGGATAAATTAATTCTGATAAGCAGAAGTTCTGCATTGTGGAGGAGAAAGTGTAAATTCATGGGCGCTCTCAGCTGCCCTAGTTCTACGGGGAAAGATATGGAGAGGCGGCACAATTGAAGCATATTCCTCGGAACAATTGCTGTGAAAATATCTGTAGAATAATGCAAGGGATGCAACGTTTCTTCGTATGGATAATGTAGGAAGGTCCTGTGTGATTGCAGGGTTATTGATTAATCTAATAGCTTTATTTTGAGACGTTTATCCCCATCCAGGTGTCGATTTCTTCCTGGCGAGCGGTAGCGAGCCAGCATTGTATGAAGAAATCTGGCTTCGCTGGAGACACTTTTCTATCGAAAAATGTACACATTTAGCTTGCTGTCAAAACAAACAAAATATATATGCTGGCTCGCTACCGCTCGCCAGGATATTGACACCTGGATGGGGGTGAACGTCTTAAAACAGTAGGATGAACGGGGCCGGAGAGAGAGGGAGAGAAAGAGAAAAAAAGCGCGGTGGGCCCCCTTAACATAGAGGGACACTCGGCGGATTAATGCATACAGTACCTACGCTGGCGGAGATATGCATTTTACCTATCGCCTCCAAAATGGAATAACTTCTTTCTTGGCGCATACCCTATCTACCCACCAAATTTCGAGAAAATCGGTTCATAACCTTTTTGTTTATAGACAGATACACAGATAAATGGAAGCGAAAATATAACCTCCGCCAACGAAGTTGGCGGAGGTAGCAATATTGAGTCATAGAAGGAGACTGAAGAACAACAAATATTGAAGGTGTATAATATAGTTTAACTCTTTCACGCTTTTATGACGCAGCGGTTGCCAGATTAGCAATAAGAAATAGAGTTCTCTCACTCTTATAATTACCTCTCCAAAATTTGTTTTCTGCCTACACCTAACTCAAAGACAACTGCAGAGGTTGAAGTAACTAATCTAAAGGTTTCTAAATACGCCTGATGGTAACAAAGGCTTTAAAGTATCCCTAATAGGCTCAAAATCGCGTCATAAGCGTGAAAGGGTTAATCAAAGAGCGTTGTCTGTTAATACACGGAGTCCCGAAATAGACGCGCCAAACTTCAGGATGTGATTATACAGATGAGTCTAAGCATACAATATTCCATGACACAAATGATAAATCTCAACTATTTAAAAGGTATTGAAGGTTATATACAGTATAGCGTCCTCCCCCGCATTGCTGTAATGGACTCTTCCACGTTAATTAAATGGTTTCGAGTAGGTCCAAAGTGATCAAATATGTATATAAACATTTTGCAACATACATAATTTAAATATCTTGGAAATAACATTGTAAAATATTTGCAGTTAGATGGGGTTCTGGTAAGCTCTAGGGCAGCTAGACCGGCCTTATGGGGAATTACTTAAGGGGAGATTTCCACTTGAGGGATTTTTTTCTTGACTCCTTTCTCCCTCATGTTTAGCCCCATTGAGTTTCTAATTTTAAGACGTTCGCCTCATTATTTTGACGATTTTAAGAACTTTCAACCAATTTCTGTCAATTTTAAGACCATTCGTGCCAATTAGGTGTCGATTTTTTCCTGGCGAGCGTAAGCGAGCCTGTAATGTAAAAGGAACCGGCCTTCGGCCGGGACATTTTTCTACCGAGAAATGTACAAATTTATCTTGAAAGGGGGTCTAGGGGGTGTAATCGTAAGTTTGATGGAAATGCAGGGAACAAACTAAAACCCTCCCCTTAAGAAAATGCAATTTTCAACATACGATACCTCTGTAACGAGTAAACATTTGGGATTTTGCTTATATAATATTTTATTGTGAGATATTATTTCCAAACATAATCCTCCAGTTTGGCACGTGTATTTCGGGATACCCTGTATACTGTATAAACCATTGTATCTACAGTACTATGTAAATCTCTCTTGGACTAATGAATGAATGAATGATGCCTTGAGTAAAGTAGGAGATTGGAGAGTTTTGGATAGAAGATTGGAGAGTTTTGGATAGAAGATTGGAGAGTTTTGGATAGAAGATTAGAGAGTTTTGGATAGAGGAAGAATACATTGAGAAGTGAGAAGTACAGTCAAAGATATACAAGTACCTCCTGGCCTCCCAAGAGTGGCAAATACATCCCGAAGACTATTAGGTACACATAGTACTCCAAACAATCTCACCCCAATCTTGTTTGCAAATATCCAAGGCCTAAAAAATAGAACCACGAACAAAGTACCATTTATTAGGGGCCTGCTAGAAGAACGAAACGCTATATTTGCGGCTCTCACAGAAACTCACATTAAAGATCAGGAAGATAGGGAGGTATGGATTCCTGGTTACAACCTACATAGGGTGGACAGAACGCATAGATCACATGGAGGTGTAGCCTTGTACATCCATGACTCACTGATATGTACTGAATTCCTAAATAACAGTAATGAAGTGGTGGAAATACTTGGAGTTAAAATAGAATCCCTAAATTTAGCAGTTATTGTTACATACTCATCCCGAGAAGAATTCAAAACCCAGCTCAACAAAATAAAATCAGAAGTGGAAACCCTGGGGAACCCAACACCAAATATTATATGGCTAGGAGACTTTAACCTACCAAACATTAAATGGAGACAACTAGAAAACCAGTTATTGGCAAACAACACCGGAGAAGCAAATACGAGAGAGCTTTTTGAACTTTGCGATATTTTTAGTCTTACCCAACATATTGCTGAACCCACACGGGAAAACAATATCTTAGACCTGGTCTTCACTAACAACGACTCTCTAGTACACAGCATTAACAAATCGGACACAACATACTCAGATCATAAATTAATTGAGATCAAAACAACCTTAGAAAGTGTACAGACAACATCAGAATCGAGAACAAAAACCGGCCCCTTCAGTAAATTTAACTTCAATATCAAAAACATTAGGTGGGAAGAGGTAAATCAAGAAATGGAGGAAATAGACTGGGAAGATTTAATGGATAACCTGACACCAGCAGAATGTCTAGTCTTAATAACAGAAACCATGACCCAAGTCTGTAGCCACCATATACCTGCAAGACAAACAAAACGAAGAAGCAAACAAGATCTGGAAAGGAGGAGGCTGTAAAGAAGAAGAAAATTACTCGCACAAAGACGCACACATCAAAATCTACAGGATAGGCAAAAGGCCGAAATAGATAGAGAAATTGTGGAAATTGAACAAAGGCTAAGAATATCATAATTATGAACTACAACATATGGAAGAGGAGAGGAAAGCTATTGCAGGTATAAAGGAAAATTCCAAATACTTCTTTTCATACGCCAAACAAAAGGTTAAAACAACATCAAACATCGGCCCACTGAGCAAAGGGGACGGCTCTTTCACAGGGGACAAAAAGGAAATGAGCGAACTCTTAAGCAGGCAGTATGAAATGGCATTCAGTGAGCCTGATGAAACAAAAGTCATCAGAGACCAAAATATATTTTTCATGGAAACCTCCCCCACGGAAACCCCTCAGATGCTGGATATTGATTTCGGTCCAAAAGACATAGAAGAGGCCATTTCCAACATGCCATCCCACTCGGCACCAGGCCCGGACTCATGGAATTCGATCCTAATGAAGAAATGTAAGGAAAACCTCTCAAAACCCCTGGCTATAATGTGGAGAAGGAGTCTAGACACTGGTGACATACCAGATAGCTTGAAAAACGCAATAATTGCCCCACTGCATAAAGGAGGGAGTAAAGCACTACCAAAAAACTACGGCCCGGTAGCTCTAACCTCTCACATCATTAAAGTTTTCGAACGAGTCCTGCGAAGAAAAAATTTCAACATTCATGGAGACAAATGAACTACACAACACCGGCCAACATGGGTTCAGAGCGGGAAGATCATGTCTATCACAACTTTTGGAACACTATGACAAAATTCTTAAAGCGCTAGAAGAAAAGAAAAACGTGGATGTCATTTACACCGATTTTGCTAAGGCATTTGATAAATGTGACCATGGTATAATAGCCCACAAACTGAAAGCAAAAGGTATAACTGGGAAAATCGGACGGTGGATATACAATTTCCTCGTAAACCGAAAACAATCAGTAGCAGTAAACCAAGTCACATCTGAGCCTTCGGATGTCAAAAGCTCAGTGCCCCAAGGAACAGTGCTAGCACCCCTTCTGTTCCTCATACTAATTTGCGACATAGATACCAACACCAGACACAGTACGGTGTCGTCTTTTGCTGATGACACAAAATTTAGCAAGATAGTAAACACACAAGAAGACACGGGCCGACTGCAGGAAGACATGAATGTAGTGTTCCAGTGGACCAGGGAAAACAACATGCAATTCAATGAGGAAAAAATTCCAATTAATACGGTACAGAGATAATAATGGTGTTAAAGAAATTACAAATTACTTAACAGAATCTAACCCCATAATAGAACGGAAAGACAGTGTGAAAGACCTTGGGGTATTAATGTCTGAAAATATGGGGGTTTCAAAGTACATAACCAGGACAAAGTGGCGGCTGCGAAACGTCTAACGGGTTGGATTCTGCGTACTTTTAAAACACGCGGTGAAGTACCTATGATAACGCTCTTCAAATCTCTAGTGCTACCGCGGCTTGAATATTGTAGCGTATTAACATCTCCATACAAAGCAGGTGAAATAAATGACGTAGAGAGTGTACAAAGAAATTTCACTTCGCATATAAATTCGATAAAACAGCTACACTATTGTGAGCGTTTAAGAGCACTGAATCTGTACTCACTGGAACGTAGAAGAGACCGTTACCTAATAATATACACGTGGAAAATCGCAGAGGGTTTAGTACCAAACCTACATACTCGGATAGTCATGAAATTCAGTGATAGGAGAGGCTGGGAATGAGAAATCCCCCGGATGAATAACAGGGGTGCTATGGGCTCTCTGTGAGAGGGCTGGTTATCACACAGAGGCCCACGTCTCTTCAACAAACTCCCACGTCTCTTCAACAAACTCCCACGGCGAGTAAGAGACATGAGGGACGTCTCGTTAGACAGCTTCAAGAGAGCCCTGGATGTCGAACTGCAAAAGGTGCCAGACGAGCCCATCCTCGCAAGGGAGCGAGCTGTCGCTTCAAACAGTCTACTGCACTAAATCACCACCAAAAACGAGGGGCGTCGCGGTCCTTGGTGCCGCTAGAAGAGAGGCGAACACATCATAAGGTATCATAAGGTAAGGTACTTGGGCTCAACTAAGTTGCTCCATTGTTGTTAGACTAGAAATATAGATATGGATTAAATATATCACTATTACTGAACAATACTAACTGAGCCATACTGTGTACCGGGGTCACAAGTGGTGGTGATCAGTGAGGCACCAGTTGTGACTGTGGTGAGGTGGGGTGAGGATTATCCTTCCTGTTCCGGCGACGTCTGTTATACCTTATTCTGGCTACATTTACAAGATTTGAAGAGGCTTAAGGGGAGGTTTTTAGTGCGTTTCCTAGACTTCCAACAAGTTTGAAAGTACACCCCCTATACCCCCCTTCAAGATAAATTTGTACATTTTTCGATAGAAAAAAGTACAGGCTCGCTATCGCTCGCCAGGAAAAAATCGACACCTAAATGGCGCGAAAGGTCTTAAAAGTGACATAAATGGGGCGAAAGTTCTTAAAATCGCCAAACTAATGGGGCGAAAGTCTTAAAATCTCAAAAGCAATGGGGCTAAATATGAGGGAGAAAGGGGTAAAGAAAAAAATCCCTCAAGTGGAAATCTCCCCTTAATAAGTATATATGAGATAATTAATTTATATAGTCTGCAGCCTTTTTATTAGTAGACGTACTTCCTAAGCTGAACAAAATCGTCTAATAGTTTGCCAGAATGCAATGAAACGTACGGCACCGGTACAGAAGGGGTTAACCCCTTCTGTACCGGTGACGTCTTTTTAATTATATTCTAGCTATATTTAGACAAATTTGCACAGATTAAGACGGATCTGTGGTAGTAAAAAACAAGAGTTAAGTGAGATGGTTCGAAGCCTGTTAATCGTTGGAGGCTCGTTTTAAACTGAATACAATCGTCTAAAAGTATCCATAATTAACCCCTTCTGTACCGGAGACGACTTTTTAACATTACTCTGGCTACTATTAGACGATTATATTAAGTTTAAAATGACCACCAGGAATTAAAAGGCTTCGAACTGTCTCACATAACAATTTTGACTACCTCAGATCCTTCTTAAACTTCACAAGATCGTCTAAATCTAGCTAGAATGAAATACAAAAGACGTCATCGGTACACTCGGTCCAACAAGTATCTGCACCCCTACCCTGATAATCTGGTGTGTACAGCTTGGTAGGGTTTGCATATCTACCTGTAGCTATATCCATCTATACTACTATCTACCTATACTACCTAAGACCTACTACCTACGACCTACAACCTATACTACCAAGCTGTACACACCAGGTTATCAGGGTAGGGGTGCATATCTACCTGTAGCTATATCCATCTATACTACTATCTACCTATACTACCTAAGACCTACTACCTACGACCTACAACCTATACTACCAAGCTGTACACACCAGGTTATCAGGGTAGGGGTGCAGATACTTTTTTGAACGAGTGTACATAAGGGGTTAAGTAAAAAAAAAGAAGACATCACCGATACAGAAGGGGTTAAGAAGAGTCAGGACACCCACCATGATGTACCGAGGTGTCTTTCTCTGGTTGTCTACTATTACTACTACTACTACTATTACTACTACTACGGTCTTCGCTGTTTATCGTCCTTTAATAATAGCAAATAAGTTGTCTTCTTTTTCCTATTTGTATGAAGGAGACAAAAGGCTAAGCTGCCTGTAACAAGTGTCTCCCACAAAGTTGAAAGAGTGACAGATAAAGTAGTTGGTGTATTGAAAAGAAGAGAGTATAATCCTGCGTAACGGGACGACCTGCACATATATCTCAATAATTTGGTAATGTTACAATATATTTTGACATTTTACATTCATAAATAGTCCACTAATATACTAGGTTAGGTTAGGTTAGGTTTTGGTTAGGTTAGGTTAAAGATATTGTTCAATGTTTCTTAGTAAATAGGCATCTGAAGAAAAAAAGCAGTTCACAGGCAGCTACACAGGATCTTACCAAGAAGAGTAGCGTTCTTGTGTAGTATAGTGAAATTAATGAGAGGAGGAGGTGTTTGTGAGAGCTAGCTGGATTACTCACTGTGTAGGTGAGACAAACCGAAACAGTGAGAGAAGCCAGCCAAATAAAATAGGAGTTGCAGCAACTCCTTATCACATGCCTATGTGCTTTTAAGTCTCCTAATGCAATTTGCAGAACGTGGTGGTACACAGTTTAGGGTTGTTTGAAAGTTACAGAATGTGCTGGCACAAAGCTTAGGAGAGAGTTGCCTACAATTTGTAGAACATTCTGGTTCACAACCTACCGGAGGCCCTATTAGTCCGGGGGGGGTTTTGCAGGGTTCTTTGTTGGCAGTTCTGTGCTTGCCTGACTTTTGCTTTCCCTGTTCCAAATATGTAGACCAAAATTCTTGTACAAAGGAATACAAAGGAAAGCAAGCAACAACATACCTATTGATCCTTACTAGGCTGTTTGTACATTACCCTCTATACCTCACAAACGACTAGAGTAATCGTGCTAGTATTTCTACCATTTGAGAAGGCTCAGCCTAGGAATAGGTGTGGTAATTTACAGCCCATTTGATCTAGCCCTTTTTGAGTTATAGCGAGCCTGTAAATTAGGAGAAAGAACATTCTCGAATAGGGGGGGGGGTTAAGCTTGATGGAGGTCAAGGAAAACAAAAAGTATTATTTGAAAAGTGAAATAAACAGTCGGATATTGTTTTTTGTTTTGTATTAATGCACTACCAAGACAATTTCAACTCACTATGGAGTCCAGAGAAACTGTTTAAAATATAACCATTTCACGTTTGTGGGCTCAATTTATCAGCTTAGCCATTCTTTCATGTCTTATTTTTTTATATTCAAGCTACCACTAGAGGATTTATGGGGAGGTTTTTAGTTTGTTCCCTAGACCTCTATCAAGCTTAAAGTTACACCCCCTAGACTCCCTTTCAAGATATATTTGTACATTTTTCGGTTCCACTTAAATTACAGCACACCCCAATTAAGCCCTTCCAATGTGGATTGAGTCTAGTGTCCCCCCCCCCCCCCCCTCCCATTAACTATCTTAAACCAGCTGTACGACCACAAGTGTTACGACAAATGTTACGGTCGGGGAACAGCTGCATACTTAACTCTATTTAGCCATTTGAGGACCATGACGCATTTTGGCATTTTCTTCTGGCTATCATTAGACGATATTATTCAGAGTAGTAAGTTTATATATATACTACATATTAATAATCTACTTAATTAGTTTCACTCCCAACACCAAACACCTCACAATGAAATTAATGAAAGCATGTGCTCCTTTCAAACATATCCAGCCATAATTTGGGACCTACACTCCAATGTGAATCAAGACCAGATAAAACGGTTCCTGGAGGGTGACCTGTTTAATAGAAGTAGTAGTAGTTGTAATAGATGTAGCAGTAGTAGTAGCATAGTAGTAATAAATAGTAATATAGTAGTAATAAAGAAGTAATAATGATGTATCCGTCTTACCACACCGAGGGATGGGGGGGAGCCTGATGGTGGGGGGGGCCTGATATCCAAAGTTAACCCGGACGAGGCAGGACAGTAGTAGTAGTAGTAGTAGTCATAGTAGTAGAAGTAGGAGGAGGAGGAGGAGTAGATGAAAAAGTATTATTATTATTATTGTTATTTGTATTAGTAGCAGTAGTAATAGTAGTAGTAGTAGTAGTAGTAGTAGTAGTAGTAGTAGTAGTAGTAGTAGTAGTAGTGGTAGTAGTAATAGTTGTAGTAGTAGTAATAGTAGTAGTAGTAGTAGTAGTAGTAGTAGTAGTAGTAGTAGTGGTAGTAGTAATAGTAGTAGTAGTAGTAATAGTAGTAGTAGTAGTAGTAGTAGTCATCTTTCATCCATTCTTCCAAACAGATCCCGCCAGTCTTCACGGGCTACAATCCAAGATTAACCCGGACGAGGTGGGACGATTTCTGGAGGGTGACCTGTTGGTGGGGTCTCAGTTACCACGCCTTAGGAATGGTATCCTGGACGAGAATTACCGCTGGCCCGATGGTGTCGTGCCTTATAGGTTCAGTGACGAATACAGTAAGTGCCATCCATGTATAAAATCATTTAGTATTACCTAGAACACAAACAAAAAAGATAAGGAAGAACAACCAAGAATAGACATTGTAACCACGGACAGAAAAGTGATATATTGTAATGGTGCAGCAGGTTCTAATCTCCCTGTACTCCAGAGAGATTCGAAGTTATCATGTGTGTTTTTTTTCTCACTATTCATATATAAAGTAGGTGCTTTTTCTGAACCCCCTTCTCCCTCATGCTTAGGCCATTAGTGTTGAGATTATAAGGTATGCGGCGGCCCATTAGCTTAGCAATTTTAAACATTTCGTCAAATTTCTTTGTCAATTATAAGACCTTTCGTGCCATCTACTGTAGGTGTCAAAATGAATTCCTAGCCAGTGATAGTGAGCCTGCAATTTAGGAGGAACTGGCCTTCGGCCAATAAGTTTTCTTTATCTCGAAAGGGGGTCTTGGGGATATCTTATAAGTTTGATGGAGGCCTAGGGAGCAAAAAAAACAAAAAACAAAAAAAACATATATATATATATATATATATATATATATATAAATATATATATATATATATATATATATATATATGTTGGTAAAGCCAGGTAATAAATTTTCTTTAATACATACGAGGTTGAAAGAAATGGCAATTTCTGCGTTGGAAATTTTATTATTCAAAGTTTCCAGGTCTCTGATGAGTTTTCGCTGGGTGGCAGGAAGTAGATGAAGGAGATGAGCAAAATTCATGGTGGTACAGGGTTACATTAAAGTACATGATGATACAGGATATACGACGCGTTTCACTGGACAACCAGCATTATCAAGTAAGGAAGGAATGATATAAAAGGTAAACAGGAAGGGTATATATAGAGGGTGGAGGATCAGAGGAGGCGGAAAACAGGGGGCAAAAGTCTGCTATTGGTGGAAGGGAAAACTAGGAGAGAAAAAGGGGGTAACCGCTTCACGCATGCGCACTGGATGCGGGATGGTGGTCGATAGGTGGGGTCGAAGCTGATTGGCTGCGTGTCGAGGGGCGTGGCCTAAGTTGTGTGGCGCCTGCAGAAGACGAAGCTGAAGGAGGTAGCGCGTGGGGCTGCGTCAAGGGCACCGGGGGGCGAGGAGGGGTGTTAGGTCCTGTAGGGTAGTGCCTTTTGGCAGAAGGAAGGATCTGAAGGTCCAGAGTTTGGTTGTTGATGTTGGGATGTAAGGCTTGGATATATAAAGCTTCGAGTATAGGTAATCTCCTTGGGTCACTTTCTTTATCGAGTATGGTGGTGTGTTTCTCTAACTCGTTGCGTGTGAGGTGAGGGTGGTTAGGGGTGAGATAGTGGTCTTTGATGGCTCCAGCCTGAAGGTGAAGAGTTAACCGACGTGAAAGACGAGTCTGCGTCATACCAATATAGGAATGAGGTCCACAGTCCTCATAATTACAGGTATGTTGGTAAATGACGTGATCGTCGGTCCCGATGACCGATGACCGACGATCACGTCATTTACCAACATACCTGTAATTATGAGGACTGTGGACCTCATTCCTATATTGGTATGACGCAGACTCGTCTTTCACGTCGGTTAACTCTTCACCTTCAGGCTGGAGCCATCAAAGACCACTATCTCACCCCTAACCACCCTCACCTCACACGCAACGAGTTAGAGAAACACACCACCATACTCGATAAAGAAAGTGACCCAAGGAGATTACCTATACTCGAAGCTTTATATATCCAAGCCTTACATCCCAACATCAACAACCAAACTCTGGACCTTCAGATCCTTCCTTCTGCCAAAAGGCACTACCCTACAGGACCTAACACCCCTCCTCGCCCCCCGGTGCCCTTGACGCAGCCCCACGCGCTACCTCCTTCAGCTTCGTCTTCTGCAGGCGCCACACAACTTAGGCCACGCCCCTCGACACGCAGCCAATCAGCTTCGACCCCACCTATCGACCACCATCCCGCATCCAGTGCGCATGCGTGAAGCGGTTACCCCCTTTTTCTCTCCTAGTTTTCCCTTCCACCAATAGCAGACTTTTGCCCCCTGTTTTCCGCCTCCTCTGATCCTCCACCCTCTATATATACCCTTCCTGTTTACCTTTTATATCATTCCTTCCTTACTTGATAATGCTGGTTGTCCAGTGAAACGCGTCGTATATCCTGTATCATCATGTACTTTAATGTAACCCTGTACCACCATGAATTTTGCTCATCTCCTTCATCTACTTCCTGCCACCCAGCGAAAACTCATCAGAGACCTGGAAACTTTGAATAATAAAATTTCCAACGCAGAAATTGCCATTTCTTTCAACCTCGTATGTATTAAAGAAAATATATATATATATATATATATATATATATATATATATATATATATATATATATATATAGTAAAGTCGTTGAGCAGTTAGTGTTTCTTTCCACAGGGGAGCTGTGGAAAGAAACAAAGTAGACAATCGAACAAATTGCCTCATAAAATGAAGGTGATTCATTCGTGTCCACCCCCTCGGGGATCAAGATGTCTGGCAATAAACAGATTGATAGATTATATTTATATATTATATATTTAGGGGAGGTGTGGTGGAGTGGTCTTGCCACTGGCCTGGTAATCCAAAGGTCCCGGGTTCAAATCCCGATGTATCAATGGGAAGATATTATTGGGATGGAATTTGTTCTGTACCTAGTATCAGTGCATTACCACAAGCCCACCGAAACGTCAATAAAATACACTCATTGTTCCCTGATTAAGTAGCACTGTATGAATATTCCCATATTCAAAATATGCTATAGGGGTGCAATGCCTGGTGAGTTATCTGCTCAACAGGTGGTGTTGTGTGTGTGTTAGTGTGAGAGTCCGAGTGTATGGGTTGAGACAGTGAAGCACGGGAGCGAGGTGGCTTCAGAGATGGGGTCGTTTCGGGCCATGAGTGAGCACCATGCCTCATGTGAAGGCAAGATGGCAGGTGCTCCTTTGTACTCCACGTGCTTCACATGTCTCACTCCCTAGACTGGAACAAGACCTCATGGGCTTCACTGTTCATTGTAAAGCGGTGAATGTTAAGGCTCTCAGCCTATGCCCGAGAGGAAGTAAGTTGGAATATAGAAAAAAAAAAAAAAAAAAAAAAAAAATTTTGTTTATCCATCCCATTTCTCAAAGTAGTTTACATTCGAAATAAAGTCTTAATGAGAAGCATTATGTTGAGCACCATGCCAGATCGAACAGCAAACTGGTGGATATATTACCTTCGCCATATTCTAACCTAACCTAGCCTAACCTAATCTAAAGGGAATGTCACACTGGCGTCACAACCCTTCCAGACTTTGAAATGACCGTGTGTTTTGCAAAGTTGGGTGCCAAATTCTGCAAGGCCAGGGCAAGGTCAATGAAGATATGGAAAAGACGCATCAAGGCGTGGACAGTTGGACACCCCCATTATTGTTTAAATGTGTCCAAAAAATGTGGTAAGGTCAGCCCTAGGTCACCGCCATCAGTAGGCAGCCATAGGGCATGGGCGGGCCATAATAAAAATGGTTGGAAGTTTACGTGGATGGAGGTTGAGCGAGTGTGGGCCAATGTTGGAGCCATGCAAACGCTTCCATTTACTGTTCATCAACCGCCCTTGTGCAGCCTTTGTTCGATCATAAAACAAGGACGAAACAAGGATGGGACAAGAACCGAAACAGATTACATCACTGCAACGTCAAATTGGGCAGTTTGTCCCGTTTTCCGCTAGACTTGCCAACATCTTGCATGAGCAAGGTAAAGGCAATATCTGGTTAATGAGCGCCAAACACCATGATCGCTGCAAGGCCCCCAACATTTAGTCCTCACCCAATAAATCCGTAAAGTCAGTCAAGGACGTGTTGACTATGTCCGAGACTTAATATAACCTTATTCAACCTAATCTAAGCTAACCTAATGATTATAATATTTTCTAACCTAACCTAACTTAACTAACCCTTAACCTTCAAACCAAATATTATCCTAACGTAACCTAACCCAAGATGACCCAACCTAACCTAATCTAACTTAAATTAAGATGACCTAACTTGACCTAGCTTAACCTAACCTAACCTAACCTAATCTAATCTAACCTAACAACCTTCATTCTCCCCAGATGACGAGAACAAGAGTGTAGTCCTGAACGCCATGGCAGACATCGAACACCTGACGCACGGATGTATTTCCTTCGTGGAGCAAACCGACCAAGCCGACTTTGTTATCTTTACTCAGGTGTAAGGTGTAAGGGGAGTGTTAACCTCTTATCTACCGGCGACGTCATTTTAGCCCCTTCTGTACCGGCGATGTCTTTTTAATTATATTCTAGCTATATTCAGACAATTTTGTGCAGCTTATGAAGGAACTGTGGTAGTATAAAGGGTTAAGTGAGATGATTCGAAGTCTGTTAACCCGGGAAAGACGCCGAGACTCTCAAGAGGTTTTGGTGGTAAAAGGCGATGGGACTCTTAAGATCCAAGACCTAAACATTTGTTTTAAAAGACCCCAGTAGCACTCAAAACAAAGGAATATATGAGTAAGTGAGATAATTTCCCTCCATACCTTCTATCACTCCTCCACATGTGTTAAAACCCCCTCCTTCCCCCCCCCCCTTCAATTATCACCTATTTTTCCTCTTATTCCTTTGTTTATCGGTTTATTTATCGCGCCAATATCTCCAATTCGGTTCCAAGGTCGTCTACTGCACATTTAGAGAGTGTAGGAAGAGAAAGAAAGTAAGACTGAGGGCTCAGTCTGCCTTCAGGCCTCAGAGAGGGAGGGTATACGTCTCGTTCGCCTCTCACCTCATGACTGGAGGGTCGGCAATAATTTGTCTTTTTCACCCCCCAAATACTATTCCCACTTATTTTATTGCTGTTACATGTTAATATCTTCATATTAAACATAAACTAGGCGCATATGAATAAGTAATAACGATATTTATTGTATTTCAAATTTTATTCTAGGTATATTTAGACGATTTTGTGCAGTTTAAGAAGGATTTGTGGTAGTAAAAATGGTATAGTAAGATAATTCGAAGCCTTTAAATTGCTATAGCCACACTGCCAAATATTATGGGTTTATAAAGGGTATGAAAATGGTACGTTAGAGAATTGGGTATACTGATGGTTATTTACCTTTTTTCTCATGAAGGTAGTCAATTATGGCAGTTTTTTTATTTATTTATGTATTTATTTCTATCTATCTACAGTAGCTCTTGCCGGACGCCTTACTCCCCTTAAGTGGGGTGACCTGTTTTTGTTCTGTCCTTTTCTATCTTTCTCTGGCTTGTATCCATTTGGCCCCATTCAGCCTACTGTTTTAAGACGTTTATCCCCATCCAGGTGTCAATTTCTTACTAGTGAGCGGTAGTGAGCCAGCATATTTTTAATTTTTGTTAGACAGCAGGCTATATTTGTAAATTTTTCAATAGAAAAATTTCTCCGGCAAAGCCGAATTTCTTCATATAATGTTGGCTCGCCATCGCTCGCCATGAAGAAATTGACACCTACACGGGGATAAACGTCTTAAAATAGATGGCTGAATGGGGCCGAATTGATACAAGCCAGAGAAAGAGAGAAAAGGACAGAAATAGCAAAAAGCAGGTCACCCCCCTTAATGAGGGTGGCCATACACAGAAGACCTCCAAGTGGACCTATTCCCTGTAAGAGGGACATCCCATGCTAGTTTACTGAAGGACTTACAGGATTGACCAGTCAATTAAGGAGGATCTTGAGGATATTTTTTTAAGCTTGATGGAGATCTAGGGAGGAAACTAAAATAGTAATAAATACAGAAATAAATCTACAAATACATAACAACTATCCCCTTAACCCTTACAGTACCAGCGACGTCTTTTTTGTTAACTGCATTTAGATGATTTTATGAAGCTTAGGAAGGATATATGGTAGCTGAAAGGATTCATTGAGATATTCTGTAATCTTTTTGCGGGTAGACATCCTTACTAAACCTGATTAAAACCGTCTGATAGTTGCCAGAACATAATTAAAAGGCTGTCACTGGTACTGAATGGAATAAGCACCAATATACACCTTTCCAGAGAGGCCGACGGTTGTTATAGTTCCGTGGGTCGGCAAGGAGGCCTTCAGGTGATCAACTACTCTCAGTGGGGGTTCAGAGTTCACGGTACACTGCTTCACGGGATGCTTCATACCCTCGGCTTCTTCCACGAACACACCCGCTTCGACCGAGACCAGTTCGTTCAAATCCAGTGGCACAATATTAACCTCTCCGCGGCGCACAGGGGGTTTTCTACAGGGTAAGACTGTGCGCACCTATGATGATTTTGGGACCTATTGCCAATTTCGATAAAAAGTACATCATCGTGTAGGGAATGTTTGCGTGCATCGGCCCATATATATTTGACCCCCCAAAAAATGTCTGGGGGGGGTAGGGGAACGGTCCGTAGTTGAAAAATGTGGAGCGAATGGCACCGCGCGGCTAGATTGTCATCGAGCGGCGAGATTTCCCTGCCGAATATTTACGCGCGCAGGGGATAGAAGGAGAGGGAGGAGGGGGTGGGTTACCGCGTATTATCACGTATATCTCCTTTTTCGAGCCCTTTTAGGCTATTTAGAGTATGTATACATGTGTAGGGCACCCATATAACAATGAATATGCCTCATAGTGACCAAAAATTGCAATATATAAGGGAATTATAAGAGAATATTTAGGCGGGAATGAAGATGTGTTGGAGGTTTGGCGGCAATTTATGAGCTGAGAGTGTGGTTTACGCCATACATATCACGTATATCTTGTACGTAGAGCACTGTCACGCTATAATACAGACTTGTACGTATGTATACGTGCCATATATCAAAATATATACCGCATATAAACCAATTCATGCGATATTTACGCACATTATCAATGAGTTTCTATGCGTGAACCAAGGTGTGAGTGAGTTGTGGTGGGAATGAAAGGGGGAGAGGGTGTGTTACGCCATAAATATCACGTCAATCTTGTATTTAGAGCACTCTCATGCTATAATAAAGACGTGTACATATGTAGGCGTCCCATATAACAAGGAATATACCGCATATAGCCCAATTGATGCGATATTTACGCAAATTGTGAATGTGTTTCTAGCAGACGGAAGCCTGAAAGGGGGGGTTGGGGGTGGGTGGGTGGGAGGGAGGCATGCAGGGGTGCAGTGAGTGAGTGAGTCGTGGAGAGATGGAAGTCAGGCAGATCTCTAGATAGATAACCAGCTTAGTGATAATTGTGGAGGCGCCCCAGGCGTATTGATGTTTGGTATTTTGACCCTTATGTCTACCAGATGGCTGGTGTTCGTTGCCATCAACAGGTCTACAATAACATGAGTCAGGAATGGAGAGAGAGAGAGAGAGAGAGAGAGAAACTGAGACATGCGTATGTCGTACATATAAATGGACTTCAGAATTGCATTTTTATGCAAGCAGATATTGCATTTTAGACACATGTGAAGTACCACAGAAACATGTAGGCCATTGACTGTAAATAAAGTACTATATTTATAGACCACCAGCGACGGTGCTGAGTCAACACAGGCAGATTGCCTGTTGTGATAGAGGGCTAAATATAGACTGGTGTCTCCTTACACCTGCGAAAGGGTAGATTGCCACCAGAGAAACGTTTACTTATTTATTTCGAAGTAATATGCAATCTAAATGTATATTCGAGACCTACTGCAATTATTTGTATGACAGTCATGACTATGTATAATCCAATATACGCGCGTAGGTGAGACATAAGAAAGCTGGTTGAGCAATTTTCGACACCCACACAGTTATTATTCATTTTTATTTACAATATTATACAATACAAATGTATTTGTGAAGAGTATTTTATCCATTATTGTATTTATACCAATTTTGTTCCCAGACAGAGCTGCTGTAGCTGGAGAATCAAGGAGCGGCAAGGGTCACCTCGTGACCGCCTGACCGTGTGAAAATGAGTGGAGTCACACTGAGAGGGGCAATTTTGCTGAGTGTTTGGGCAATTTTTGACAGAATAAAGTTATATAATTACTAATTCTTGACAGAGACAAACTATTATAAACCTTGGCATGATATAATTGATAATCCCATCAATTTACAAACGTAAATTGGTGGGATAATTCATTTTTTTTTGTATATTGTCATTTCGATTGTAGACACGAAGTTTTGAGTGATATTTGGTATGAGCTCCTGTGGCATGGTTGGTAAGGTCGCGGACTGGAAAACTCAAAGTGTCGTAGGGTAGTGGGATCGAATCCAGGAGGGGGTTATGGGGAAGGTTTTATATTGTCTAGAAAAAAATTTATAAATTTTTTTTTTTTACAAGATCATGCCATTGTATTCAAACAATATGAAATATTCATAGAATATATCATATTGTAAGAATACAATGACATGACCTTGTTTTCTTTTTTTCTTTTTTTATTGTTTTATTTTATTATCATAGTAGGTTTGACATGATTTATTGAAACATATTTATTTTTGTACAATTCATTTGAGGTAAGAAAATAATTATATACACATTACTTAGGCTAATAACAAACATATATATTGATATACTAAAAAAATAAGGCATATTACATGTAAATCTTTGAAACTTATAAACTAAATAATGAAACATACAATTATATAATGTAAAAGCTATATCACAGGGACATCTTTGGAACTTATACATTATATAATATATATGTTACATTATGAGGTAGCGTGATCAATTAGGTCAGGTCAGGTAAGGTAGGGCGCGAGTCCAGGGCAGGGCAGGGCAGGGCAGGGGCCGACACTCAGTAGTTCTTGAAGGTGTGGTAGTCCCTGAAGCAGTCACCCAGGCAGAGTGCAACTTTGCACTCGGCGCACATTGAGGTGACTCTTTTGGTCACATGGGGTTTCCTCACACTGGAGCTGCAGACGGTGCACTGCACCTGCCTGTGACGAGTGCCAATCAGCTCGGTGTTGGTTGTGTAGTGTCTTTCGACACCCAGCTGGATGCGGTCAGGAACGTGATCCCCACGCCATGCCGTACGTCTGTGAGTGGTGGTGCCATACTTCTCCAGGAGTTGGTAGGAGACGTTGTACACGAACTCCCGGAATTTCAGCTTCTGGTTTGGGGCCATATCCTTCTTCACCAACCACAAGTTGTAGGCGTTCAGCATCGTTATGTCAACTAGGTGGAGGAAGAGCTTGTGATACCACTTCACAGTCTTCCTCAGACACTCAACACCTGACAGCTGACAGTCAGACTTGTCCACCAGGCGCATGTTTTTGGTGTAGTCCACTACCATGTCGGGCTTGTAGATTGTCTTCCTGGTTCGGTAGTGGATTTTGCCAGAATCCACCTGGGCACCTGTGTGGACGGTGGAAAGCAGGTGGACGTCTCGCTTATCCTTCCACTTCAGGGCTATCAGTTTCCCACACTTCTCGAGCTGCTTGTATTTCTGCCCCTTTCGTCGCCTTCTTCGCACATGCCTCTCGCGGTGTTCCTGGGCCAGGTCGTCTTCTGAAGGTGTGTCACTGGAGGAGGCATCTGTGAGAGGAATGACATCACCTGTGAACTTTGGCATAAACTTTCTTGTCTTTCTGACAGTCCCACATGACCCCGTTTGGTTGTCATAAAGAAACTGGCAGAGAGCAGGAGAAGTATACCAGTTGTCAGTGTAGATGATGTGGCCTTTGCCCAGGTAAGGTGCCAACATTTTCCTGACGATGGCACCTGACATGCCCATGGGGTCATTGGCAGCGGCTTTCGGTACGTCAATGTCAGTTCCTGTATACACGATCATGTCAAGCACTATTCCAGTTTCACAGTCGCACAACACGAAGAGCTTGATTCCGAACCTATGCCTCTTCAAGGGGATATACTGCTTGAAAACAAGACGTCCTTTGAAGAGCACGAGCGACTCATCAATCACCAAATTGAGGAAGGGGTAAAAGTATTTCCTATACCTCTCCAACAACATGGTGAACACATCCCGAACTTTCCATATCCTGTCAATCCTGTTAGGATTTTCGTTGTCTGCAAAGTGCATAAATCTTAGCAGCAACAAAAATCTGTCACGAGTTATGAACTTATTGAAAGTTGGGGTGGCGATGAGAGGGTCGTGCTTCCAGTAGTGTTGCAACACATGCTTCTTGATCAGAGGCATGAGGAACAACAAGGCAAAGAACGTCAGAAATTCTGCCACAGTCGTATCCACCCAGCCTCGTATTCTCGCTTTTGGAGAAAGGACGTCCAATCTGCCAAACACCCACCTGTAGTAGGCGTTTGTTTGGGCAACGATGTACGTCATTACCTCCATGTCGAAAAAAGCGAGGAAGAAGTCGCTTTCGTTCGCTTGATCATCACAGGGCCAGTCGTCAGTTGTTCCTGACGTCCCAGGATTGAACTGGGGCACGTCCGGTACAAAATTGACCCCGTCAGACCAATCGAACGAAGGCATGCCAGGGATCGGAATGTCGTCTGCGTCTGCTTCTGCGTCTGAAATATCGCTTCCATGGTCGCGATACAGCACTTCATCATCATTACCCTCCTCTTCACTCGACAGACGATGCCCTTCCTCGTTTTCGTCACCGACGTCGGACTCACTCCCACTGTCCACTCCCAAATCCCCCCACCCTTGGTCCCGTGCTAGGGCTTCGTCGTCGAAACCCGGGCTGCCAATGTCCTGCGAATCACCATCAAACAGCAGGGCGGCATACTTAGATGGTGTAAGAGTTTTCCGGGTCACTTTGGCACGTGCGGGAGTCTTATGGACAGGGACAGCAGAGGTGGTGGCAGGGGCGGCGGCAGGGGCGGCGGCGGCAGGGGCGGCGGCGGCAGGGGCAGCAGTGGTGCGTGGCCTTGATGGCAAGATGATGGTGGTGCCTGTCGCCCTTCTCTCTGTTCCTTGGGCAGGGGCGGCAGGAGCGGCAGGGGCGGCAGGGGCAGCAGGGGCGGCAGGGGCGGCAGGGGCAGCAGGGCCGGCAGGGACACCAGGGCCAGCAGTCGCTTTCCCAGTCGCTTTCCCTCTCCCTTTCCCCTTCCCCTTCCCTGTTCCTTGGGCAGGGGCGGCAGGGGCGGCAGGGGCGGCAGGGGAAGCAGGGGCGGCAGGGGTGGCAGGGGCAGCAGGGCCGGCAGGGACACCAGGGCCAGCAGTCGCTTTCCCAGTCGCTTTCCCTCTCCCTTTCCCCTTCCCCTTCCCTGTTCCTTGGGCAGGGGCGGCAGGGGCGGCAGGGGCAGCAGGGGCGGCAGGGGCAGCAGGGGCGGCAGGGGCAGCAGGGGCGGCAGGGGCAGCCGGGCCAGGGGCGGCTGGTGGTGTTGGTGGTGGTAGGGGCACTGTGGCTGGCGTTCGGGTTCTTTTCCCTACGCCCGTGCCTTTCATTTTTCCTGCCCCCGCAGGTAATGCAGCCCTAGGGCGGCCTCCTGCGTCGCTGGTACCGGTGGCAGGGGTGGCAGTGGTGGCAGTGGTGGTGGTAGTGGTTGTTGCAGTGGCCTGGGTCGTGGTGGCAGTGTCCCGAAAGACCAATGACCTCTGTGCCATTGCCCTGCTTGCACGTGTTTTACGTGCTTTTGGTGCTGGTGATTCGTCCTCTGAGCTGTAGGGCGTGTCGTACTGGTAGCTAGGGTCTTTGGCAGCCACCCTCTGCCTTCCACGGCGGCTAACACCACCAGAAGGAGGGCTGGTTGTGTCATCAGGGAGCGAGCGTGAGGGACGTGTAGGCTCCATGACTAGTGCGTGGTTACTGGCGCGGTGGTGCTTGCACGAGTCCGGGGCGAGCGTTTGGCGGGGTGGTATCGAGAGTTGACATGTAGTACTATACCCACACCAATTTTCAGCCGCCTGGCTATAAACGCGCGGTTTTGGTACGTGTTCAAAGTCTCTGCTCTTAAGAGTCTACCCGCAGTGCGCCGGGGGAACTCTTAAGAGTCTCCCCGCAGCTCCCGGGTTAAGAAAGGTATGTAGGTACAGTACACTCTAAGACATAATACCTGCACACCGGGTGCCCGACCCCGAAAGGGGTTGAAATAGGGTAGCTATCCCCTCCGCCAAAGGTGGCTTTCTAGGGCCTATCCTAGCTGATGCTGAAAGGATTGGGTTCTAGTGATGAGCTGGTCTATCAGAGTGAGAACTGAGCGTTCTCTGCCATACCCATAGCTTACTCTGACTGTTCCTTTTACTTATATATTTTCTAGATCTCAAGTGACGGTGTCTCTTCTGTAGTTTTACCTCTCTACTGCCAACCTAGAGGTTGGCAGATTGGGAGCCAAAGCGTCACATTTTTCCTTTTCCCCTCAACTTTCCCTTCATAATTGTTGAGGGGCACAGGGTCTTGGGTGGGGCGTTGGTGAGCCAGACGTTTCCGCACCGTCCTCAGCTTCTTGCCTGCACATTATATTTCCATGTGTAAGATCACAGAGAGGAACAGGACTTATGTGGACAACTGTACACTCGGATACCATAGTCTCTAGTCCATTCATAAATATTCGTGACCTTCATCCACTTTTAGTTATGGAAATATAGCTCTGGAAACGAATTTATGAATATCTACTGTATATTTCATTTGTTTCAAGGTATCCATTTTTGAGTATTTTAAAGTGGAGATTGGGTCTGAGTGAATAGAATAGATAGAAAGACGTGTATTTCAAGGTATCAATTCATGAGTGTTAATGCACCAAACTGTAATAACCCGAGTTCAAATCCTGCTGGATCACATATATGCTTTCATTAATTTCATTGGAGGTGTTTGGTGTTGTGGTGAAATTAATAAAAAATAGATTATAACGTTAAAGTGGAAGTAACATTAAGGGGAGATTTCCACTTGAGGGACTTTTTTCTTGACCCCTTTCTCCCTCATGTCTAGCCCCATTGCTTTTAGATTTTAAGACGTTTGCCCCATTAGTTTTGTGATTTTTAAGAAATTCCACCCCATTCTGTCAATTTTAAGACCTTTCGTGCCATTTAGGTGTCGAATTTATCCTGGCGAGCGATAGCGAGCCTGTAATTTACTTCGGCCGGAACATTTTTTTACCGAAAAATGTACAAATTTATCTTGAAAGGGGGTCAAGGGGATGACATTTTAAGATTGCTGGAGGAGTATTAAACAAACTAGAAACCTCCCCTTAATCGAATAAAACCATTTTCGTCAGTATATTTTGAATCTGATTAAGGGGGCCCACCTCGATTTTTTTCTCTTTCTCTCCCTTTCTATTTGGCTTGTATTCATTCGGCCCCATTCAGCCTAATGTTTTAAGACGTTTACCCCCATCCAGGTGTCAATATTTTCCTGGCGAGCGGTAGCGAGCCAACATATATATATTTTTGTTCTGACAGCTAGCTAAATTATTGATCAATAATTGGTATCAGCAAACTCTAAACTTGATTAATTAATATCGTGGGAGATATACACACATGTTACCTCACTTACCCACCCTATTCAACATCTGGCAGACATAAATACAGCACAGAGCGAGTCAAACGTAATGACAGCCGAGACATTACTTATTTGACCGACTATACCTCGACTACCCTCAACAGATATGGAGGATCAGGTCAGGTCAGGTGAAGGTATTGAGGGATAAGCCTTTACAACGGCACCTCGTATCTACATTCTACTTTTCCTATTATTCTGAAGAGTGTAGAGAGAGGAGAAGTAGTGTTGGCGAGAGAGGAAGCTGTTGGAGTGGCTTTGTTATGTGTAGAGAGGGGAGAAGGAGTGTTGGCGAGAGAGGAAGCTGTTGGAGTGGCTTTGTTATGTGTAGAGAGGGGAGAAGGGGTGTTGGAGAGAGAGGAAGCTGTTGGAGTGGCTTTGTTATGTGTAGAGAGGGGAGAAGGGGTGTTGGCGAGAGAGGAAGCTGTTGGAGTGGCTTTGTTATGTGTAGAGAGGGGAGAAGGAGTGTTGGAGAGAGAGGAAGCTGTTGGAGTGGCTTTGTTATGTGTAGAGAGGGGAGAAGGAGTGTTGGAGAGAGAGGAAGCTGTTGGAGTGTCTTTGTTATGTATGTTATTAGTCTGTATACCTCAACTACCCCCCACAGATATGGTGGAGAACTTCTATAAATATTCCAGCGGATACATTGGTGGTTTCGGCGAGAACTATGACTACGGCTCTGTCATGCACTACTCGGCCTATGCTTTCTCTAATGATGGGGAAAAGACTATTATTGCTCAGGTAAGAAGAATGATAATAGTAGTAGTAGTAGTAGTAGTAGTAGTAGTAGTAGTAGTAGTAGTAGTAGTATTGTTGTTGTTGAAATAAATATGATATTAAAAATAATAATCATATGTACAGTATATATATATATATATATATATATATATATATATATATATATATATATATATATATATATATATATATATATATATATATATATATATATATACATTACTCAATATATATCTTTGCAACAGCGAATAATTGGAAGTTCTACTAAGATTTATCGAGATGGATTTTCTGTTTATTTGTGTTTCCGTTTCAGGACTCCAACGAAATAATCGGCCAAAGGAAGAATCTTAGCGATGTTGACGTGAGGAAGCTGAAGAGAATGTACAACTGCCCAAGACAACTAAACAATTGATATATATAATTATTCTCTTACTTATATATTTTTTATTTTTGTTTACAATTTTCGATTAGCGAAAATATATTGGATGCTTGGGAGATTGCACCACTGTCCAGACAACTAAACAATGGCTTTACTTTAATTATTGTTTGTAATATTTATCTAGATTTTTGTATTATTTTATCATTATTATTATTATTTATTTTTTGTAATTTGTGATCAGTAGCCTATTATTTTATTGGAAGCTGAAGAGAATGTAAAACTGGCCAAACAACTACACAATATGGATATGTTTGTGTTCTATGTGAGTGTGGGAGGCAAAAGGTAGAATTGCCTGTAGCGAGTGCCTCCCCCATAGTTGAATGAGTGACAGTGCCAAAATCAAGGGACGTTCGAGCCAAAATGCCTGGACACACGGCGTTTGAAGCAATTTAAGTCATAGGAAGAGGGAAAGACTGATTCTGGGAGAGAGTTCCAGAGCTCAGCTGTTGAATAGAAGAAAGTCTGAGAGTCCCGTTTCACTCTTGTATGGATTTTGTTATTTATTGTTTGCAATTTTCGATCAGCATTTTCTGTTTCTATTTTTTTGTTTAAGATGAAGAGAATGTACAACTGCTCACACAACTACACTATACAATACTTTTTATGTTTATATTTGTTATTGATAGTGTATAATCAAGTTAAAATTATTCGCCATGAATGTTAGTGTAATAATTATTAGATAATCTTAATGAAGGCTACACAAATAATAAAGGCAGTATTATGTTTATTGTATATCAAATAATATACAAATTTATTAAAAGAAATGTTAAATATGTAATTCATGGTATTTTACTTACTTTCCATGTTTTTATTTACATATTTATGCATTTAACACGCACACACAAAACGCACACCAAAAAACACACACAAGCCCCACCAGCACAAACAGAAGAGCCAATAAACACAACACACACACACACACACACACACACACACACACACACACATACACACACACACGAATACACAGAGGGAATTGTGCGGCATTCCGAACATTAAATTTCCTCTTTCAAAAATCAGACAAAAAAATACAATAAATAGAAATCGCCCCCCTCCCTCTCACCCCCCTCTTCCATCCTCCTCCCCCCCTCCCTCCCTCCACTCTTCTCTCTCACCCCTCCCAAACTCCCAAGTCATCAATGTTAAACACCTTCTATTTACCATGTCTTCTGTTCCTGTTAATTGTTGGCGTTTTCGAGCAATATATATTTAGTTTGCCTCCGAGACTAGAAAAAGCCTACCAAGACCCCCCTTAACCCTTTCTGTACCGGTGGTGTACTTTTCATTATATTCTGGCAACTATTCGACGATTTTCTTCGGCTTAGGAAGGACGTCTGCCCGTTAAAAGGCTACAGACTATCTCAATTAATCATGTTAGCTACCATGCATTCTTCCTAAAATTCATAAAATCGGTCTAAGTGTAGCTGAAATTAAATAGAAATTAAGTCGCCGGTAGAGAAGGGGTTAAAAGATGTAATACATTAATTAAAAATAGATAAATAAATAACAAAGTAAATATAATGTCCCCCAGACCCCCTTCAAACTAAAACAATAACAACGTCCTCTACACCCCATTCTAGCTAAATATGTACATTGTTCGGTAGAAGAAAAAAACCCAGTCGAAGGCCGGTATTTCTTAAATGGCAGGCTTGCTATCCTTCATTCAGAAGAAAAATGACACCTAATTGGGGTGAAGTCTTTAATTAATACAATAAAAATCCCTCCCCCATATCTCTCTCTCTCTCTCTCTCACTCACTCTTTCTCTCTCTCTCTCACTCACTCACTTACTCACTCTCACTCGTTCTCTCTCTCTCTCTCTCTCTCTCTCTCTCTCTCTCTCTCTCTCTCACCCTTCCCAAACTTCCTAGTCATCAAAATGTAACACATATTATTAACCATGTCTTCTGTTCCTGTTCAATGGTTTCCCAGTTCTCCAACGTAATGTATTTATATAATTGATAATCAACAAAAAGCGGCAACGGTCTGCCTGGGGAATCGAACCCGGTACCTTGGCTAGAAATGTTGTAGAGTGCCATACAGTCCAGGCAGTTTAATATCGCTTACATAAATATCTCGCCATGAATCACCGACTGACTACGCTTGTGCCTGAGTAATCTGACCGTATCAATATCGTTCACGTTACTATTGTTTTGTTTTCTGGTCCTCATTTATTGATTATATTATATTTTCTGATTTAAATTATTTTGTGTAATATATTTGTATTATTATTGTTATTATTATTATTATTATTATTATTATAAATATTAGTAGTAGTATTAGTAGTAGTAGTAGTAGTATTTTGTTTATTTTATTTTGTTTTATTTGTATATATTTTTATTTTTTGTGGGGGGGGGGGGGAGCTGAAGCCCTCCAGCTGAATGTTGTGGCAATGTGTTTTTTCTTTGTTTAACAAGTAGCCTAGTAAGGCTCATTAGGTCTGTTGATACTTGCCTTCCCTTGTATTCCTTTGTATTTAATTGTAAGTCGAACACACTCCAATACGCCACAGGCCGCCTTACACTGCCAAAGTTCGGGGTTATATAAAAGGTATGGGAAATGTATAATTATAGTGACTTACCTTTCTGCCTGCTATAAGATGAGTATATTACTACCATTATGCCTTTAAATGAGTAGAGGTTTATGGACACTTAAAGTCCCTTTTCAGTATACTTTCCTGATCTTCTCTTCCTCACCGAAACTCAGGTGTCTGTAGCAACATCCAGCAGCCCCTTCTCTGTATCCTCCTACTTTCTCTATTATAGTTTCAAAGCCAAAGGCGGATGTTGTGCATATGTGCACAACAAACTCACTTGCTCTCGTGTTCCCGATTTCGACTCCTCTGAATTCTCAACTTTATGGCTCAAACATTCCTGTCATTCTCTTACTAAATATTTCTGTGCTGTCTATCTTTCCCCTAACTCTACCAACTTTCCCAAATTCTTTGACTATCTAAACTCTACAGTGGAACACATTCTATCCATTTCTCCTTTCTCAGAAATCTCCATCTTAGGAGATTTCAACGTTCACCACCGCCAATGGCTCTCCTCTCACACTACTGATCCACCTGGTGAACAAGCCTACGTCTTTTCTATCCTAAATGATCTAGAGCAGTTAGTTCAGCAACCCACCTGTATCCCGGACCGCATCGGAGATCAGCCCAAATTCTTGACCTGTTTCTAACTTCTAACCCTTCTTCTTATACTGTCGATCTTTTCTCTCCTTTGGGCTCCTCCGACCATAAACTTATCTCTGTCACCTGTCCTATCTCTCCAGTACGGCCACCCGATCCTCCTAGCCGGCGGAGCTTGTGGCACTTTGGCGCTGCCGACTGGGAGGCTCTCCGGCAGTACTTCTTTGATTTCCCATGGAATGATTTCTGCTTCCGTGGCCGAGGACCCTCGGAGAGTGCTGAACGCAATACCAAGGTAATCCTATCGGGCATGGAAGCATATATTCCATTCTCTTTCTCTCAGACTAATGCTAAAAAATCTTGGTTTACTCACACCTGTTCTACTGTTGTCCGCAATAAGGAGGAAGCATTCAAACGGTACCAACGCCTTAAAACTCAAGACTCTCATTCTTCATATGTTTCTGCCCGGAATCAAGCCAAATCTGTTCTTCGACTTGCCAAACACTCTTTCATCAATAATAAATGCACTGAACTATCCAACTCTAGCTCTTCCCAAGCTTTCTGGCATCTAGCCAAAAACCTCTCCAACAATTTTTCTTCCTCATCTTTCCCTCCCCTTTCCCACTCTGATGGCACAACCATCACTTCTTCCACTGACAAAGCTAAACTCTTCGCTCAAACTTTTGCTAGATACTCCACCTTGGATGATTCCGGTGCTATTCCTCCCTCTCCGCCCTCCTCTCTCTTACTTATGTCTAATATCCTAATCTCTTCTAAAGATGTACTTTCTACCCTCTCTGGGCTTAACACTAATAAGGCGTACGGTCCGGACGGTGTTCCTCCAATTGTTCTCAAAAACTGTGCTTCCGTGCTGACTCCCTG
Organism: Paralithodes platypus; assembly: GCA_032716605.1. Classification (NCBI taxonomy): domain Eukaryota; kingdom Metazoa; phylum Arthropoda; class Malacostraca; order Decapoda; family Lithodidae; genus Paralithodes; species Paralithodes platypus. The sequence continues at coordinate 6,766,178 of CM064549.1, read as the reverse complement.
CCTAGGTAAACTGTTTCGTCTCTGTCTATCCTCTAATGTCTTCCCTTCATGCTGGAAGTGTGCTCACATTCAACCTGTCCCAAAGAAGGGTGACCGCTCTCAACCCTCCAACTATCGTCCAATTGCTCTCATCTCTTGTCTTTCTAAAGTTTTTGAAACTATTCTTGCTTCCAAATTTCTTAAGCATTTCTCTTCTCATAATCTGCTCTCAGATCACCAGTATGGCTTCGTTAAGGGGCTCTCTACTGGTGATCTTCTTTCATATCTTACTAACTCTTAGTCATCCTCCTTTTGGGACTTCAGTGAGACTTTTTCTATTGCACTAGACATATCGAAAGCCTTCGATAGAGTCTGGCATAAACCTTTAATTTCTAAACTACCCTCCTTCGGTTTCTATCCCTCCATCTGTGCTTTTGTCTCTAATTTCCTTTCCGGCCGTTCCATAGCCGCGGTTGTGGACGGCCATTGTTCACTTCCTCACCCTATAAACTCCGGTGTTCCTCAGGGCTCTGTCCTATCTCCTATTCTCTTTCTAATTTTTATAAATGATCTCCCTTAACCCGCTGAGTACCAGCTAAATATTTATAAATGTACCACCCAGGACCGGCTGATTCTGTTTTTTTTTTTCCAGAAATAATACCAAATGTGTTAGGAATGAAGGAAAAACCACGAAAAACTGATCAAAAAGCTAAAAAAAATGGTCCTACAGAGCCCCCGAAAACGAATTTTACAAGAGTAAAAAATTGAAGGCAATTTCCCCCAAAAAACATGTTTTTGCGCGCTCACGCGCACGCGGTTGGACTTTGAGAGTTTTCAACCATCGGCATGGGTGCGTGGGATACTTACACAGTTCCTATACAAATCTGAGCCCTCTAGGTGCCATAGGACCGAAGTAATTGGGACCGGAGTAACACTGACACAAACGAGGCGTTGCTGGGGTTTAGCGTTACATACATTACCGACGCACTGTTTGCATCGCTGGGGCTCAGTGGGTTAACTGTACCTTAATTCCCATTCATTCATACGCAGACGACTCAACCTTACACTACTCCATTAGTTTTTCAGAACGCCCCAGCCAGCAATCCCTCAACGATAAACGTAATGAAACCATATAACTCTTAAATTCTGATCTAAATACTATTTCCAATTGGGGCAGAGAAAACCTTGTTAACTTTAATGCTTCCAAAACCCAATTTCTCCATCTATCTACCCGTCAGGATTTCCCAGCGGACTATCCCTTATTCTTCAACAATACAAAAATCAACCCTTCATCTTATCTCAATATTCTTGGTGTCTCTTTTTCTTCTGCTCTCATTTGGAAGGAAAGATATTACCAGTCTTGCTAATGCAGCCTCCCAGAAGCTGAGTGTGCTCAACCGCCTTAGGGGGTTCTTTTCCCCTGCACAGCTTCTTGCTCTGTACAGGGGCATAGTGCGCCCTTGTATTGAGTATTGTTCACATGGGTGGGGAGGTTCCTCTCACACCGCTCTCTTAGACAAAGTTGAAAGGAAGGCCTTTCGTATCATTAACTCCCGTCCACTCACCAACTCTCTGCAATCTCTCTCTCTCCGCCGTAATGTTGCATCTCTCTCGCTATTCTAACGCTACTATAATAATCAGTGTTCCTCAGAGCTATCTCAGTGCATACCACCTCCTTTACGTAGGGCACGTGGTACCCGTCTTGCAACTCAATCCCACCCCTACTCTGTGCAACTCTCCAACCCAAGAGTGAAACGTTACTCTCAAACTTTCTTCTACTCAACAGCTGAGCTCTGGAACTCTCTCCCAGACTCAGTCTTTCCCTCTTCGTATAACTTAAATTGCTTCAAACTCCGTGTGTCCAGGCATTTTGGTTCGAACGTCCCTTGATTTTTGCCCTGTCATTCTTTCAACTATGGGGGAGGCACTCGCTATAGGCAGTTATGCCATTTGCCTCTCTCAATCACATATAAAAAACAAAAAAAACAAAAAAAAAAAGTGACAAAACAAATCTAGTATAGTGTAAATACTAACTATATACAGTATATAACTGACATTGAGGAGGGGCAAGCGGAAGATAAATCCTGGGAGTAGGCGAATAGGGTGTGTAAATTAGGCGAATAGGGTGTGTAAAGTAGGCGAATAGGGTGTGTAAAGTAGGCGAATATGGTGTGTAAAGTAGGCGAATAGGATGTGTAAAGTAGGCAAATAGGGTGTGTAAAGTAGGCGAATAGGGTGTGTAAAGTAGGCGAATAGGGTGTGTAAAGTAGGCGAATAGGGTGTGTAAAGTAGGCGAATAGGGTGTGTAAAGTAGGCGAATAGGGTGTGTAAAGTAGGTGAATAGGGTGTGTAAAGTAGGCGAATAGGGTGTGTACAGTAGGCGAATAGGGTGTGTAAAGTAGGCGAATAGGGTGTGTAAAGTAGGTGAATAGGGTGTGTAAAGTAGGCGAATAGGGTGTGTAAAGTAGGCAAATAGGGTGTGTAAATTAGGCGACTAGGGTGTGTACAGTAGGCGAATAGGGTGTGTAAAGTAGGCGAATAGGGTGTGTAATGTAGGCGAATAGGGTGTGTAAAGTAGGCGAATAGGGTGTGTAAAGTAGGCGAATAGGGTGTGTAAAGTAGGCGAATAGGGTGTGTACAGTAGGCAAATAGGGTATGTAAAGTAGGCGAATAGGGTGTGTAAAGAAGGCGAATAGGGTGTGTATAGATAAGAACATGCTTGTATATCTCACTCGAAACGAATAAATCAAGTTTTAGATATTGCTGATACCAATTATTGATCGAAACATACTTGGTGCCGAGACATCACTTATTAGCGCGACTGTACTTATTTATTTATTTAATTGTCTTGGTGGTGTAATGGTTAGAGTGTTAAGATCTGCATGTGGTAACCCAGGTTTGAATCCCGGGAGGATCACATGCTGTCATTGGGAAGTGCTTGGTGTTGAGAGTGAAAACAATATTGTAGATTATATATTTTGAGTTATAATCAAGACTTTATATATGTGTTGTGTGTGTGTGTGTGTGTGTGTGCAGTCGGCCGAAACATCACATATCCATCCCCTTAACACACAATGCAGCCAATAAAATTAACTTTCTCTCTTATTCTAACATTATTATTCTCAAAACAATAATAATCGTAAGGTAACAGATCGATTTAAAACCCTGATTGTCCATTATGTTGATGTGACGCATGTCCAGTGTGAGCATGCTGTACAGAACGCCTAGTCATGCCCCACTCTCGCTAGGATCGTCAGGGCAGGAACTTTGGCTGTAGTCTATGTAGAGTTTCCTAACTTAGTTCATGTGAGCTGTTGTACTATAAGTAATATGAATATGTATTTTGTTTTCATCTGAGTCAACGAGTTCTATTTTATATCATTAGTTATAAGTATTGTGTGTAAAACTTATTTGTAATGATGGGAGAGGCAGCCACAGTTGGGGGTCAGTGGGTGCGCCATGCGGGAGGTGGGCCTAACTCACTAGCACTCCCCCCCCTCCCCCCTCCCCTCAGTGCTAGGAAAGCCTTTGTCTATCCCAGAGGAGAGAGAGAAATTACGTAATGATTGTCAGTGGGCGGTCCTTAGTAGTTCACGTTGGGCTCACTAGAGGGCCGGGTATAAAAAGGGAAGTCTAGCCATTTTTTAATCAGAACTCATTAGGCAGAGCGACTTCTCATTTCCCTTGCTAACTATATATATTCTTCTGACTGATGTGAACTTTCTCTACTACCTTACATTCTTATCTCCTCTCTTCCCTGCCTGTTTTACTTCCATGGTCCCGTTGGTGCAGAGCTAGTCAGCCAACGTATTATCGCTTGAGTTCTCACGAGATATTTGCCTATTAGATAGCCTATTTTGGAAGGGTTAACTTAGAATAGGATTGATTTATGTTTGTTGCACTTGTATATGCATTTCCCTGTGTGTTATTTTTATTATTCCTGTGTTCTGCTAGTCAGGTAATGCTAGACTGGGGTAAGGCTTTTCTGTGTTACGAGTTGTTGTTTGATGCAGTGGTTAAGCGATAAACCTGCATACTCGTTTCGGTTCAGTGAAGCCTAGGTTGTCTGTGTTGAGTTAATAATTTACAGTGCGTGAGGGCAAGAGCCTAACCACCCTGTATTTTATTAACAGTTTGTTTTTACTTTGTCAAGGAGCCGGGAGAAAACCAGATACAAGGGATCTGGATTTCTCAAAGTGCACTTGTTAGTTTTAACGTAATACTTTAAACAGTTGTGAGGACTTCGCTAGGCTACGAGCCGTTTTTGCTCAGTCACTGCTACCTTTTGCCCACAGTACCCCAGCTAGACTTTACTCGATTAGTAGATACAGAATAGTATTGAAGCTTTCCTTATGTATGATATTGTTTATGCACTATTGATTTCATGTGTTGCAAGCTTGGCTACTTTAGTGATTAGTGGCCCACGAGCACAATCCGAGTAGGCTATTGCCGTTGCATTTGCGGAGTACTTCTTTTTAATGTTTGCCATTTACTATTGCATATTCTTTTAATTATTCGTATGCCAATTTAACACCTTACGAGCGGCCTATGCGGTTTATTTATGTGTACCGCACAGCGGGGTGTTTTTAGCCAAAATAGGGCTGTTTACGTGATCATTTTCATGCCTAAATAAGACCCAGAACGTAAAACAAGTACCTATCCCTGAAAGGGCATAAACAGAGCTTTCGAATGACACCATAACGATCCTTGTATGATGGATAGTTTTCTTGCAATAACCGTGCAACGCGAGTGCAAAAAGCAGGTAATTCGGTACTTTCAGTACATAATTGAGTATGTAGCGAGTGAGAGAGGGAGGAGGGAGCTGAGATTTGTGTCAGTAGGTTCGCCGCGGTGGTCTGGAGCAGTCATACGCTCGCTAGTCTCCTGCCACCACTTGTCTCTCTCTCTCAGCCACATTACGTGCTGAAATTGCCACTCGACCTATGTCGAGCGCCGCCACATAGTCCAGCTTTATTTAACTCGACTTATGTTGCTCGCCGCTAAATAAGGGTTAAACCTTTAATAGTATTTAATTGCCAGTGTTTTTGCTTATTGAATTACTGTTCAAAATCCGATACGTACTTCTTACGAGCATCCGAGAAGCATCTAACTTTTTTCAGAAGATTCCTTGCTCGATGCTTAAGGACTATTAATTAACGTAACGTAATAGTGCCGATCCGAAGTAGAGGGTGGAGGACTTCTTAAGTTCTTAGTCAAGGGTGGATTACTTCGGCTTCGGCCAACACTATTCTTTGGTGTTGTTGTTTCTTACTTCATTGTTTGATTGTTGACCAGACTAGATAATTCCTGTCTCTTTATTAGTCTGTTGTTGAACACTAGTACCGAGTTCTTGTATACCCCGTTATAGCAGATTGAACTCTGGAGGGTATTGGTGTTTTTTGTTCGGCTGGCAGTACTCAGGGGTTGGGATCGTGTGTTTCCGTTGTGGCAGCGAGCCGTATTCGAGTCCTGATTGAGAGCCCTTGTGTACCCGAGTGCCAGGTCGTAACAAATGGCGACCTTGCTTAGGATTTTGTGAACAGTATAAATTTTTGCAGAGTTGTACAACATTTGTTTGTTTGTATTTTAGCGTGCATATTGAAGAATATTTTTGTTGTATGGCAATTAGTAAAGCATTTAAGAGACTCCAGTTAATTTAGTAATTAGTGCTTGCATAGGAAGTTTAACACTTTTGTCTCGAGCATTTTGTTGTGGACTTCACTATGTCGTGCATTAGCACTGACGATGAGCGAGAGATGTCATTTGAAGGTGTGCCGTTAGTAACCAGTGAGGAGGATGCTAGAGTTTTTGTGAGTAAGCGGTACCACGTGACGGAGGAGAGGCTGACTGGGGTGGATGTTTGTGGCTTGCACCTGATAGCCAAGGTTTTGGGCATTTCCAATGTAGTAGGGATGTCCAAGGGGGAGCTGATTTCCTGGGTGTTGCGTGGGCGACATGGGGTTTCGGGGGAGAGGGCGTTTGGGGGGTTCCTCCCCAGATCCCCTCTCACTCGACTCCCACAGTGCCGTCCACTCAGTTACCGGAGGTTAGCACTCTCCCACAGAGGGATGAGAATTGGCAGATTGGAGTGCCCTCGGGTGGTGCACATGGTGGTTCCCCAGTTTTTGCCCCCCCTCCTTCAGTAGTGGCAGCTCCCTCTTCCTGCCTGTCTCCAGATATGGTATTTAGACTTGAGCTTGCTAAGATTGAGGGTAGGAAGCAGGAGATTGAGGCTAGGAAGCAGGAGAATGAGACTAGGAGGCATGAGATTGAGGTTAGGAGGCAAGAGGATGAGACCAGGAGGCAAGAGGATGAGACCAGGAGGCATGAGGCTGAGCTTAGGTACGACTCAGAGAAATATTGTGCTAAATTAGATTTAGATAAGACTCGTGCAGAGTCGACAGGGACTCAGATGGGCCGTGAGGGCCAAGTAAGAGAACAGTCCTTAGCCCACTTAGTCAAATTGGTGCCGGTATTTAGTGAAACTGAAGTCCCAGAATTTTTTAATCGTTTTGAGAAGAAGTGTAGGGAGCATAATTGGCCTGAAGAGAAGTGGGCAGCTCTAGTCTCCTCAAGACTTACGAGTAAGGGTCTGAAGGCTTATGATGCACTGCCTTTAGAGTCTTGCATTGACTACCCAGAATTGAAGAGAGCTGTCCTACGGGCATATGAGTTGCAACCGGAAATATATCGATTGAAGTTTCGGGGTGTTACAAAGACTAGGGAGGCGACCTTTCTTGAACATGCCCGGGACTTAAAAGATGCACTTAAAAACTGGACACGTTCTGAGAAAGCTGAGACGGCGGAACAGTTGACTGAGCTGTTTCTGCTCGAGCAGTTTTATAAGTGTACTGGTGCAGAAATGACTTTAACTATTAAAGAAAAGAGCCCAAAAACTCTACAGGAGGCAGCTGAGATGGCTGACCTCCGGCTATCACTATTTCGTGGGTGCGGGTTTGACCAGCGTAGTGAGGCAGGTAACAAGGGGCGTGACGCCCCACCCCCCCGAGTTAGTGATATACCTTATGCAAACAAGTACAAGAGCCATGATACCAAGACTGACCACAAGACTAGCACCGTCCCATTTAAGAAGGGGCCGGGCCCTTCCCAGTACCAAGGGAAGCCCAAAGGGGAGTTGGAGTGTTATCATTGTCATAAAAAGGGGCACTTTGCAAGAGTCTGTCCTAGCAAACCACCTACAGCAGCTGTGTTTGTGGCCTGCAACATTGGTGTGTCTCCGAAGTCATCTGAGTTTGCCCGGGGCAGTTCGTCAGAGGCTGAGGCACAGCCAATGCAGAAGCACCTGGGAGGCTCGAACCCTGCTCAGGATGTTTTTTGCGACCATAGAGGGCGGGGTTGCGTGCTGTGGGCAAGCATGGAGTAGAGGTCTTGCGTGATACAGGTGCTTCCCAGACTCTGATGAAAAACTTGACTGGCTACCCTATAAACGCGGCTCGGGTGGTAGTGGTGCAGGGTATTAATGCAACTCGGTCATACCCGCTGGTGCGGTTGGAGTTGGAGGTGGATGGTGTGGCACATGAATTGGATGTCGGGATTGTGGAGAAACTGCCAGTGGAGGGCGTCGACCTTCTTCTCGGCAACGACTTTGCAATGCCCGCTTCTGAGGTTCTACCCTTAGTCGTTGCCGAGAGGCCGGCCGACGTGAGTAGGGAAGAGCAAGAGTGGGTCGAGCGGTGCCAGACACAACCCATAGCGTGTGTTGTCACCCGAGCTCGGGCAGCTAAAGTGTCACAGCCTAGTCTTCCGTCTTCAGACCAGCGGAGGAACGATCAACAGGAGGAAGCTAAAGCTGGAGTTGGTTTTAAGAGTTTTGACTCGGCGGCTCTCCTGGGTGATTCAGTATTAGCACCATTACTTAATTCTGGAGTAGCCCCTGGGCCTGTCATCGAGAGTGACGAAGCTGGGCATGACGAGTCTCCACGACAGCAACGTTATGTACATCGAGAGAGACAGAGGGAGCAGCCCAGTATCGGGGAAGGTCATGCATTGCTCCGGGAGGAGTTAGATCGCTTGGCACCCTCAGATATACATCGGTTGCAACTAGAGGACCCTGAGCTCCAAACGTGTGCTAATGGAGCTGTAGAGCTCGACGAGGACAGCGATGCACAGCCAGGAGATTTTTTTTATTTAGAAGGCATCCTTTATAGGCGTTTTCAAGACCCTAAACGTAGTTGGCAAAAGGGGTCCGGAGTAGTGGACCAGTTGGTGGTGCCACGGGAGTGCAGGGATAGCCTACTGAGGTTGGCGCATGACATACCACTGGCAGGACAATCAAGAGGTGCTTGAGCAGTGGCATGCTACACTTGAAAGCATGCTCAGGTGTTGTTGTGCTGACAGCGGTATGGGTTGGGATCTTGGATTGCCTTGTGTGCTGTTTGCTGCTCGGGAGGTGCCTGGTGAGAGCCTGGGATTTGGTCCAGGCGAGCTGATTTTTGGACACCGTGTCGCGGGCCCCCTTAACATGCTGAAGGACGTTTGGGAGGGTACTGTGCAGCCTTGTCCATTATTGGAGTATGTGCTTGAGGGCCGTGAGCGCATGCTTGGGAGTCTGGAGATGGCGGGTGGAAGTTTGACAGAGTCACGGGCTTTGATGAGGGACAGGTGTGATTGCAGGGTGAGGCTCCGGAAGTTCACTGTAGGACAAGAGGTATTGATTTTGTTGCCTTTGGTTGGTAACCCCCTCTCTGCGAAGTACACTGGACCTTGTGGAATTGTAGAAAAAATGTCAGACTTAGATTGCCTTGTTGCCACACCAGACAGGAGGAAAGAGAACCAGTTGTGTCACGTGAACCTTGTTAAAGAGTATGTGAGGCGCCCCTCTGAGCCTCTCACTGTCCCTGTGTTGGCTTGTTGCGGCCGTGGTGGAGAAGGAGAGGGGGACAGTCAAGCTTCAGAGGAGGATAGCTGGGATCAACATGTTTCAGCGGATCAGTGGGCGGGGAACTCGAGCCTAAGGGCTGACGAGGCTATAGCTCATTTGCCTGAGCCGCAGTTTGATGCTATCCGTCAGTTGTTCGGTTCATACCCCACTGTATTTGCTGAACACCCAGGCCTCACTACTCAGGCTATGCATGATGTTGACGTGGGGGACCATCTACCCTTTAAGTTAATCCCGTACCGTGTGCCCCCCATAAAACTACCTGCTCTGAGGGATGAGTTGGAGTACATACTCGGTAGAGGGTTGATAGAGAAAGGCACAGTTAAGTGGACTTCCCCCGTAACACTGCAGCCTAAGCCAGATGGCAAGGTACGCTTTTGTATTGATTTCCGTAGGTTAAACGGTTTGACTCCAACTAACCCATATCCTCTTCCTCGGGTTGATGATAGTGTTGACAAAATTGGTAATGCTCGTTTTTTGTCTAAAGTAGATTTAGTAAAAGGTTACTGGCAAGTACCTTTGTCCGAGCGTGCTAAAGAGGTATGTGGTTTTGTTGTGGATGGGAGTACCTACCGGTGCAATGTTATGCCTTACGGACTTAAGAATGCACCAGCAACGTTTCAGAACCTGATGAATGAAATTGTAAAGGACATTCCAAATTGTACCGTATATTTGGACGATGTGATCATATATGATGACGACTTTGAGAGCCATTGTGAGCACCTTGAGACCTTGTTCCGGAAACTTAGTGAAGCAGGTCTGGTAGTAAATTTGGCAAAGTGTGACTTCGTAAAAGCCACTGTGCAGTACCTTGGGTTTGTAGTGGGAAGGGGACAGGTGTGCCCTCCTCAGAACAAGGTACAGGCTATCAATAAATTTCCGCACCCAACAACCAAGAAGCAGATTATGAGATTCTTGGGTATGATAGGCTACTACAGACGCTTCATAAAAGGTTACTCAACGGTGTTGGCACCTCTCACAGATTTGTTATCTAAAGACAAAAAGTGTTTGTGGGCACCTGAGTGTGAAAAGGCTTTCACTTTGGTGAAACATTTGCTATGTACTCACCCGATACTCAGGGCCCCAGACTTTAACAGGCCTTTTCAGCTGGCAACAGATGCTAGTGGTGTAGGGGCTGGTGCCGTCTTGCTACAGACAGACAATGAAGGTGTGGAACACCCAGTAAGTTTCTTTTCTAAGAAGTTCAATGCTGCACAAAAGAACTATTCTACAATAGAAAAGGAATTACTGGCGATTGTGCTGTCGCTCAGGCACTTCGAGGTGTATGTTCCAGCCTATGGCCCAGTCGTGGTTATCTACACTGATCATCACCCTTTGAGATTCCTGAATCAATTTCACAATCGCAATATGAGACTGACCAGGTGGTCTTTGATGTTGCAGGAGTCTAACCTGGACATCCGTCATATTGCTGGATGTGACAATGTGATCGCGGATTGTTTATCAAGGGTGGATGATCAGTCGTAGGCTGTCACAGGTGTGTGGGTTTGAGAGGAGGAAAATAGGCTGCCCTTATAGTGCAGCCGGGAAAAACATATTACAATATAAAAATCATATAAAAACTCTTTCTTTTGATATAGATAATCGTATAAGTTTGTCATAGCCTATAGAGTTTGAGTAGTCCACAAACTATCAAATGGCTGAGTTGCTGTAAGCTCGCTCTGGGAGCATGATATTGTGTCTTTTTGCTATTGTTGGGAGGAGTTATAAAATGTGAATTTTTTTTTAATAATTAGATGTGTTTTGGTGATAAACTCAGCTTTGTTTTAGTGCCATGCGGTCGCTGGGTGTGAGGGGCTTGATGAGATTCTGTGTTTGTCAGATTTTAGCTCAGGGTTGAGCAAGTAAAATCTTGGGGGAGGTGTGACGCATGTCCAGTGTGAGCATGCTGTACAGAACGCCTAGTCATGCCCCACTCTCGCTAGGATCGTCAGGGCAGGAACTTTGGCTATAGTCTATGTAGAGTTTCCTAACTTAGTTCATGTGAGCCGTTGTACTATAAGTAATATGAATATGTATTTTGTTTACATCTGAGTCAACGAGTTCTATTTTATATCATTAGTTATAAGTATTGTGTGTAAAACTTATTTGTAATGATAGGAGAGGCAGCCACAGTTGGGGGTCAGTGGGTGCGGGAGGTGGGCCTAACTCACTAGCACTCCCCCCCTCCCCCCTCCCCTCAGTGCTAGGAAAGCCTTTGTCTATCCCAGAGGAGAGAGAGAAATTACGTAATGATTATCAGTGGGCGGTCCTTAGTAGTTCACGTTGGGCTCACTAGAGGGCCGGGTATAAGAAGGGAAGTCTAGCCATTTTTTAATCAGAACTCATTAGGCAGAGCGACTTCTCATTTCCCTTGCTAACTATATATATATTCTTCTGACTGATGTGAACTTTCTACTACCTTACATTCTTATCTCCTCTCTTCCCTGCCTGTTTAACTTCCATGGTCCCGTTGGTGCAGAGCTAGTCAGCCAACGTATTATCGCTTGAGTTCTCACGAGATATTTGCCTATTAGATAGCCTATTTTGGAAGGGTTAACTTAGAATAGGATTGATTTATGTTTGTTGCACTTGTATATGCATTTCCCTGTGTGTTATTATTATTATTCCTGTTTTCTGCTAGTCTAGGTAATGCTAGACTGGGGTAAGGCTTTTCTGTGTTACGAGTTGTTGTTTGATGCAGTGGTTAAGCGATAAACCTGCATACTCGTTTCGGTTCAGTGAAGCCTAGGTTGTCTTCGCGGCTGACTGTGTTGAGTTAATAATTTACAGTGCGTGAGGGCAAGAGCCTAACCACCCTGTATTTTATTAACAGTTTGTTTTTACTTTGTCAAGGAGCCGGGAGAAAACCAGATACAAGGGATCTGGATTTCTCAAAGTGCACTTGTTAGTTTTAACGTAATACTTTAAACAGTTGTGAGGACTTCGCTAGGCTACGAGCCGTTTTTGCTCAGTCACTGCTACCTTTTGCCCACAGTACCCCAGCTAGACTTTACTCGATTAGTAGATACAGAATAGTATTGAAGCTTTCCTTATGTATGATATTGTTTATGCACTATTGATTTCATGTGTTGCAAGCTTGGCTACTTTAGTGATTAGTGGCCCACGAGCACAATCCGAGTAGGCTATTGCCGTTGCATTTGCGGAGTACTTCTTTTTAATGTTTGCCATTTACTATTGCATATTCTTTTAATTATTCTTATGCCAATTTAAACCTTTAATAATATTTAATTGCCAGTGTTTTTGCTTATTGAAATACTGTTCAAAATCCGATACGTACTTCTTACGAGCATCCGAGAAGCATCTAACTTTTTTCAGAAGATTCCTTGCTCGATGCTTAAGGACTATTAATTAACGTAACGTAATAGTGCCGATCCGAAGTAGAGGGTGGAGGACTTCTTAAGTTCTTAGTCAAGGGTGGATTACTTCGGCTTTGGCCAACACTATTCTTTTGTGTTGTTGTTTTTTACTTCATTGTTTGATTGTTGACCAGACTAGATAATTCCTGTCTCTTTATTAGTCTGTTGTTGAACACTAGTACCGAGTTCTTGTATACCCCGTTATAGCAGATTGAACTCTGGAGGGTATTGGTGTTTTTTGTTAGGCTGGCAGTACTCAGGGGTTGGGATCGTGTGTTTCCGTTGTGGCAGCGAGCCGTATTCGAGTCCTGATTGAGAGCCCTTGTGTACCCCAAGGTACACATATTGATCAAGGTTAACACTATTGGGTGCTACGTCTTGGGGGTTATTATGGTATTTGGTTGAATTATTAGAGGTTTTTATTTGTTTTAACCATTTTCGAACAATGTGTTTTTAGTTTACCCGCTAGACTTGGAAAAACGCCTCTCCAAACCCCCTTCAAACTAAAAAAAACGTCCCCCAGACCCCCTTCAAGCTAAATGTGTTCATTTTTCGGTAGAAAAATGTCCCGGCCAAAGACCGGTTTCTCCCAAATTGCGGGCTCGCTTTCGCTCGCCCAGGAAAAATCGACACCTTATTGGGTTGAAGCATCATATAATCGCCAAACTAATGCGATGAAACGTCTTAAAATCTCCAAGCTAATGGAGTAAAACAGGGAGGCTCCAAATTGGCCCGCCTGCACCTAATAGGGTTAAGGAGGGTGACCTGTTTTTGTTCTGTCCTCTTCTATCTTTCTCTGGCGTGTATCCATTTGGCCCCATTCATCCTACTATTTTAAGACGTTTATCCCCATCCAGGTGTAAAATTTTTACTGGTGAGCGGTAGCGAGCCAGCATATTGTTTATTTTTGATTGACAGCAGGCTAAATTTGATTTTTTTTCGATAGAAACATTTCTCCGGCGAAGCCGGATTTCTTCATATAATACTGGCTCGCTATCGCTCGCCAGGAAGAAATCGACACCTAGATGGGGATAAACTTCTTAAAATAGTTGGCTGAATGGGGCCGAATGGATATAAGCCAGAGAAAGAGAGAAAAGGACAGAAATAACAAAAAACAGGTCACCCCCCTTAAGGGTAGGTTTCGTTCTTTTCTGGCGTCCCTCCCTTTTCTGGCGTCCCCCCTTTTCTGGCGTCCTCCCTTTTTCCCTCGTGTTTATCCCTATTTGTTTAGATATTTTAGGACGTTCACCCCAGTAGTATTTGGCGATTTTCATACATTTGCCCCATTAGTTTGGCGAATTATAGGATCTTTCGTGCCATTTAGGTGTCTGTTATTTCCTGGAGAGCGATAGCGAGCCTGCAATATTGGAGGAACCAACCTTTGGCAGGTGCATTTTCAATTGAAAAATGCACAAACTTATCTCGAAAGGGGGGGGGGGGGGTTCTTGGAGGAGTAGGGTGGACACTTAGAAATATATAGATAAATAAATTGATGAATAAAAACATAAATAAAAAACACCCCTTAGTCCTTCAACCATAAAAACATGAAGGTTAAACCGGATCCCAAATATTCATATATACAATAAGATAATTATTAGTTCTATCCAACAACCAACTCTACTCCTAAAATCGATTAATGAAATATTACAAACACATGTGGCAGTCCGTGGATTCGAACCCAGGACGCTCACACCGAATATCAACACCTTATGCATTGCACCACGAAGGCAGTTAAAGAATGGTGGACATTGCCTACGATTAATTATGCAACTTCGAATCCTGCATATCAATCTAAGCATGTACACACATCCCAACTGCAACTCACGTAGGCTATGCATATGTGAATGGAAAGAGCAATTAATGGAGCCTTAACCACTAGGGAAGGCTAAGACCAATATTACACCGCATGTGATTGGGAGCCCACCTTGTTATTTTTCTCTTTTTCTCCCTCTCTCTCTTTGGCTTGTATCCATTTGGCCCCATTCAGCCTACTGTTTTAAGACGTTTACCCTCATCCAGGTGTCAGTATTTTCCTGGCGAGCGGTAGCGAGCCAGCATATATCTATATTTGTGTTTCGACAGAAAGCTAAATTTGTACATTTCTCGGTAGAAAAATGTCCCGGCCGAAGGCCGGTTCCTCTTAAAATCGCAGGCTCGCTATTGCTCGCCAGGAAATAATCGACACCTACAGTAAATGGCACGAAAGGTCTTAACATTGACAACGAAATGGGGCGAAAGGTGTTAAAATCGCCAAACTAATATGCGTCTTAGAATCTCGAAACTAGTGAGGCTAAACATTAGGGAGAAGGGGGTCCAGAAAAACGGTCTGCCTCCCCTTAACCTTTTTACTACCACAAATCCTTCCTAAGCAGCACAAAATGGTCTAAATATAGCTATAATAATATATATTATAGCTATATATAATATAGCTATAATTATATATATTATAGCTATATATAATATAGCTATAATAATATATATTATAGCTATATATAATATAGCTATAATAATATATATTATAGCTATATAATATATAGCTATAATAATATATATTATAGCTATATATAATATAGCTAAAATAATATATATTATAGCTATATATAATATAGCTATAATAATATATATTATAGCTATCTATAATATAGCTAAAATAATATATATTTCAGACACGTCAGCATAAATCAACGTGTTATCTCTAGTGCAACAATGTCACTGCCGAATCAACATTGCTTAACCCCTTCTGTACCGACAATGTCCTTTTAACTTTATTCTGGCTACTATTAGACGATTTTGTGCAGTTTAGGAAGGACCTGACGTGTTCAAAAAAGGGTTAAGTAAGATATTTCGAAGTTTGTTAATTGCTGGAGGCCCTTTTTAAACTGGCTAAAATCGTCTAATAGCAGCCAGGATAAAGTTAAAAAGACATCGCGGTAAAGAAGGGCTTACCCATATTTGGTCCAAGGGAGGTCTTTCTTTGGACCTCCCCTGTTTCGGACCAATCATTTGGAGATTTTAAGACGCTTCACCCAGTTACTTTGGCGACAATAAGACGTTTCACCCCATTTTCAAGCAAGGTGTTTTAGTTCGTCCCCTAAGCCAACATAAAAGCCTCTCCAGACTTCCTTCAAATTAGCAAATGCCACCCCAGTCACCCATCAAGTTAAATTTGTTAATTTTTCGATAGAAAAATGTTGCAGCCGAAGGAGGAATTCTGACAAAGTTACCTGAATGGGGTGAAGCGTCTTATTATCACCAAACTAATGGAGTTAAACGTTTTAAAATCTCCAAACTAATGGAGCGAAACAGAAGTCCAAAAAGACACCTTGGTTAATAATACAATAACAAGCTTCAAATAATAATAATAATAATAATAATAATAATAATAATAATAATAATAATAGAGACAGATTGAGGAATGAAGAGATATGTAGGAGAGTGGGGCAGCAGGAACATTTGTTGGCCAGAGTGGACAGAAGGGTGCTGAGCTGGTATGGTCATGTTGAACGAATGGAAGATGAAAGGCTTACAAAGAGAATATGGGAGTCAGATACCAGGAGAGATAGAAGGGCAGGAAGACCCCCATTGAGATGGAGAGACTGAGTAAGACAAGGTTTGGATGATAGAGGAATGACAGCTATAGATCAGGCAAAGGAAATGGTAATAAACAGGAATGAATGGAGAATGCTTGTGAATAGATGAATGTAAACACGGTCGTTTGGGAGATAGGGTCACGCACCAGTTGGATTAGATAGTAGTCCATCAGGCGCCTGGCCTGGGGAGCCGGGTAGCAATGAAGGGTGCGCCTGGACACATGGTGGTGAAGCTTCGCTGCGGGTCTGCCTGCGGAAATCGGTGCCTCTCCGGAGGATCTGGGACCTGGGAATCTTTTGCTGGGGACCCCAAATGGGCCTGGGTCTCTGGGTATTTCTCCTGGGCGACCTAGATGTGTGTGAGATTTTATGTTTTGTTTTGTTTTGTTTTCTGATGTTTTGTGATGTTCCTATTCGGGCTCTGTCTCGAGTGAGTCGGCCACCCCCATATAAAAAAAAAAAAAAAAAAAAAAAAATGGGGAAGGTGCCAGAGTTTATATATACATACATACAATAATAATAATAATGATATCAACAACAATAACAGTAATAACAAACGTGACAATAGCCAATAAGAACCCCTTTAACACCTTACGAGCGGCCTATGCGGTTTATTATATGTACCGCACAGCGGGGTGTTTTTAGCCAAAATAGGGCTGTTTACGTGATCATTTTCATGCCTAAATAAGACCCAGAACGTAAAACAAGTACCTATCCCTGAAAGGGCATAAACAGAGCTTTCGAATGACACCATAACGATCCTTGTATGATGGATAGTTTTCTTGCAATAACCGTGCAACGCGAGTGCAAAAAGCAGGTAATTCGGTACTTTCGGTACATAATTGAGTATGTAGCGAGTGAGAGAGGGAGGAGGGAGCTGAGATTTGTGTCAGTAGGTTCGCCGCGGTGGTCTGGAGCAGTCATACGCTCGCTAGTCTCCTGCCACCACTTGTCTCTCTCTCTCAGCCACATTACGTGCTGAAATTGCCACTCGACCTATGTCGAGCGCCGCCACATAGTCCAGCTTTTTTTAACTCGACTTATGTTGCTCGCCGCTAATTAAGGGTTAACAGGCTTGCATAACCCAACATGGGTGCGTAGTTTACAAGCTCGTGACCTTGAGAGCTAAACTGCTCACCTCCTCCCAGGAATGAGACGGATACTATTCAACCCGGTAATTGATGATGATGATGATGAGAGTGGTGGTGGTAGTAATGATGATGATGATGATGAGAGTGGTGGTGGTAGTAATGATGATGATGATGATGATGAGAGTGGTGGTTGTAGTAATGATGATGATGATGATGAGAGTGGTGGTGGTATAATAATGATGATGATGATGACGATGATGAGAGTGGTGGTGGTAGTAATGATGGTGATGATGATGATGATGAGAGTGGTAGTGGTAGTAATGATGATGATGATGATGATGATGATGGGGATGTTAACGTCCAGCATAACGTGAGGTCTGTAAGATAGCGACCATCCAAATCAACCTGTTCGCCTCGCCCCATAACACAAAACACTCCCACAAAAGGTTCGCTATTTCCGTTCTTAGTAGCGAAGTGGTTAGGTGGCGAAACGTCCTGCTGCTACCAATGAACCCACTCGAGCCTGTAATCGCTTAACGGGAGCCTGACGAATGGGAGGGCGTATTTTTCCTGAGTTAATTCTAGGTTAGCTCCAAGATTATGTAAGAAAAGGCTGATACAGTACATGGAACTAAGGTTAATCTTGGTTAGTTGTAGGGATTAAGATGTCGATAGTTCCTTGGCGAGCGATAGCGAGCCTGTAATTTTAGGAGGAACATTTTTTTACCGAAAAAATGTACATAATTAGCTTGACAGGGGGTCTAGGGGGTGTTTATTTAGGTTTGATGGAGGTCTAGCGAGGAAAGTAAAAAATAAATAAATAGTTAAATATATAGACCAAAAACCAACCACTATCCCTGGTGAGATGTTCCTGCATACTGCCCACACCTCAGGCCTCTCGCTCTCTCTCTCTCTCTATCTATCTCTCTCTTTCTCTCTCTCTCTCTCATACACCCACATCATACATACTTATGCACCCCCCCCCCCACATACAAATATACACAGACCCCCCCCCCCAACACACATGTACACAGACACCCGCCTCCCCCCCAACACGCACACACACATTTACACAGAACCCCCCCCCAACACACATGTACACAGAACCCCCCCCCCCCAACACACATGTACACAGACCCCCCCCCCCCCAACACACACACACACATGTACACAGACATCCTCCCACCCCCCCAACACACATGTACACAGACCCATCCCACACATATACACAGACACCCCCACACCCTCACACACACGTACAGATACCCCGCTCCCACAACACACATGTACACACACATCCCCCACCACACACAGACACGCTCTTACCCACAGACACCCTGCCTACACACACACATACATACAACACCCCACACACATATACACAGACACACCCACACCCACAGACCCCCTCACACACACTTACAGACACCCCTCCCCCACACACCCACAGATACGCCCAGTCGCCCACACATACAGAGACCCCCCAAACACACATACAGAGACACCCCCCCTCCTCTCACAAACACACACATACACAGACACAGCCACACCCGGACCCCCCCCCCCTCTCACACACACACACACACACCCAAAGGCCCCCCCCCCCCCATCGTTACACACACATACACACAGAAACTACCCATCCACTTCCCCAACCAACCACACACACACATAAACGACCCCTCTACTTCCCCAACTAACAACACACACACACATACACACAGACACGACCGCCTCAGCTTTCCCAACCAACCACACACACACACACACCCACCCACACACACACACACACACATACACACGCACGCACATGACCTTTGTTACGATCCAGGTTCTATAAGACACAGGGCTCTTCATCATTGGACTAGATAAGGCTAAATGCAACAACGGTAACACTAGTTCCAACCCCTGCCTTACCCACTGGAGAACAAAACACCTATACCGCCCTGAGTTGTGCCTGGACAACGAGGTATCCTATGACTCGGTAAAAGGTGCACACTATAGGCTGATGATCACTGAAGCAGCCTATACTCATACAACATACGATTACTTTATTAAGGTATACAAGGAAAAAGATAGATAGCGTAATTAAATCGCAGCAACGATTTAATAGCAAACTAGAAGAAGGATAATTAACGTTTCGTTAAATAATCAGTAAACTGTCACTCCTGTCTGAAAGAAAGTGAAACAAAGAAAGTCCTAAAGCATCATGCAGGAATCTTCTGCAAAAGTCAGATGCAACTAAGAAGTACGTCTCGGATTCTGAACTGTGTAGTATTACTGTGGGAACATATATAGTGTAGGGACATACGGTGTTATCTGGCACAGGTGTAATTATAAAACAGTCGGCAGTCTAAACTCTAACCACAAAAAGATGTGCTTTCTCCCACCAGGCACAAGCCTGTTCTGGTTGGGTCTCTTAGCAACAATCACGACTTACTATAAACATAAGGAACAATAATGCTGCACACATATACACAATGAGATTATAAACCCTAATCGGGGGTCTGCCAGGTGAACGAAGTCTAGCAGGGGAGTCGTACGCTAGGCTACTGTACCTGGGCCGAGCCACCTGCTCGGTAGCCTAGTGTCGTTCTCAAGTCTGTGCGCCTAGTTACATTAAATGACGGGGTGCTCTATTGAGAGATCCAGGTCTCGTGTAACTGGTTCTCTCCTGGCGACCCTCCTAAGTCAAAAGCTAACGAGCTAGCACAGTGCTGGGTGGACTAGGCAAACGCCCTCACGCCAACACAGTGCTAGGCTCTAAGGTACACAGACAAGAATATTACCTAGGCCTCCGCAGGTATCCGGTACAGTTGCATAGGCTCAACGAAGTCTATGCTCATAGGAAACTGTAGCCTGATAGCCTCTCCCCAGTCTAGCATCGACTGACCTGGCAGACACCCAAGAAAATAAGGTTGGGGCAACACGATGAGTATGTCAAACATCCCCAAGCCAAAATGGATAACCCTCTGATCCAAAATGCCTAACTACGTACATATAATATCTCTGAGAGCTCGCTGTATAATACAGTGACGGATATATGAAATCAACGTCAAGGGGAAGGGCAGTTAATTAATAGTAGGATATACAGAGAGAAGAAGGTAAGAAGTGGTAGAGAAAGTTCGCAATAGGGGGAGTGAGGTGGGCTGATAGATTGCAAGGGGATGTTAGCGGTACAGCACTAAGAGGAGCTCTGCCCGTGGAAGTCACAAGGGAGTGCGTGCGTGTAGGCGCACCCATTCCCGATGCGGCGGGAAAGTGGTGACGGAGCAGGAGGGAGGAGCCCGGCGACGAATCAGGCGCCCGAGAGATGACGTAACTAATCAAGTTGCATGATATCAATCCGCCAATACCACCTCGCTCTGATTTCTCTCTCTCTCTCTCTCTCTCTCTCTCTCTCTCTCTCTCACTCTCCAACTTCCACGAGTCATCTAATACATTAAATCTATGACAGCTGGAATAAAATACAATGCATTGTCACAGGTGAAAACAAAGAGTATTTCTGGACTACCTGTGACACTATGATGCACTAGGAAGAAACTAGAACTTAATCAATAAACTACAGACCATAACACTGCCTGGGGAGAGGGGAGAAGAGGATGGGGAGCGAACCGCTACCCCCTCGTGGTCGCTGGGGAGCTGACGCGCGTCCCCCCCCCCCCCCCCAAGATATTAGACACTTAACATTAGGCAAGTTCTGATATCTGAAATCGGCACACGGCACCTAACCTCCCCACCCCAGCACAATAATACAGCATATAGGTTTCACAAACAAAAAACTTACTTATAAAATGAAACAAAGTTACATATTTACCCCCTCCACACAATAGCAAAACTTAAAATTGTTACGCTCCGAAAGAGAGTTCTACGAAACTCAGCCCACTAATAGCTAGTGCTTCAGCTGTAACAAAACATACTTAAATTTACTAGAACAGAAAGAGTTTTTATGTTGATTTTTTAAAATTTTATTGTTGTTTTTGTTAGGCTTTAAATATATGTAGCCTATTTTCCTCCACTCTCAACACACACTGACTGAACGGCCTGCAAACAAATCCTCCCATGACAAACAATCAGCCAAAACATTATCAGTGCCCTTAGTATGCCACACATCCAACTTGTGTTCCGGCAGCACAACAACACCTGGCACTGATAAACTGCCCAGTTCATCACAAGACTGGCATTTCTCTTCGCTCTTTCCGGCAACGGGGCCTGCCAATAACCTTTCACTAGTTCTACCTTCGTGATAGGCGATGCAGCCCCGAGGCGGTCTATGGTGTCGTCAACTCTCGATAAGGTATAGGCGTCTGTCAGGGATATTGCACACACACTCTCGCAATCAACACCCTCACTGATCTTGCCACTTAACACAGGTTGCAAAGTTACAGGCAACGACCACTCACGACATTCCTCATCCCTCAGACCCTTGGGCAATGGATAGGTGTCTGTCAGGGATAATGCACACACACTGATCTTGCCACTCAACTCAGGTTGCAAACTCACTGGCAACGACCACTCACAATATCCTTTATCCCTCAGGCCCTTTTTCCACATGTCGTCTAGCTCTGTTTTCACGACAGGCTTTTTAGCAGGATTTATACGGTAGGGAATTAAACTGAGCCTCGCACTGTCTCCAGCCTCCATGTCGGATTCTACCCCGTACATCAGGCCTGGAGAAGCAACAAACATGCGGATGCACTGCCACAGCCTAGTAAACAACTTATCTCGTAGAACAAGATGCCTAGTGCCCTCCCACAACCCAGCCGAGACCACAGCTTCTAACCTGTAGTCTCCCTCCTTCTCCACCTTCGTCCCTAGAACAGCCAGGTCATGAGAGGGACAATCAGTACCATCTGTGCAGTCACCCCCATAGTTCATTATTGCTAAGGCTTCCCCGCCGATACCGTACATGCGCACCCCCGCATTCCTTACGACTACATCTGCCTGCGCAGCATCACCGCTTTTAGCGACATGGCCAGATACAGTTGGTCTATGGTAGGGCTGTTGCATTCGACTAGAGCAGCATTGGGAGGCTATGCGACGACCGGGCACTTCTATGCCACAGCCAACCTCACCAATCTGCTCAAAGTCCTCCTTTTTACCACCACCCTTGGCAACCATGGTTCGACCTTGACCTGACCACCATGTCCAAGCCTCGTCGCCCACTTTGAACCACCGAAACAACGAGGCTACCGGTCCCCCAACATTCACATGACCTGCCTGCGGAACATCTTGCACCGCCTGAGTTGTGAGGCTCAGGGGCTCGGCACAACCAGTGGGGTATGAACCGAGCTGGTGCTGGAGCGCTGCACACTGCTGCTCAGGCAAGTGCTCTAGCGCTTCCACAGCCACCAGACTCGTGTCCCCCGCCCACTGCTCCGCCGAGACATGCCAATCCCTACTCTCCTCCACCTGTGCCCTACTGCCCCCCTCTCCTTCTCCACCTTGGCCGCTGCAGACCAACGCAGGGACAGTAGGCTGCTCAGGTGGTTGCCTCACAAACTCCTCCAACAGGTTCACATGACATTTTACCCCGTCCTCGTGTTTGATAGCCCCGTTCCCACAACTCTCCTCTGACTGGGAACTACTAAGTCGCGGAGTGCCATCACGCCCAACCATGTCACTAGGGGTGACAGGTTCTAGGGCCACTCCGGAGCTCACCTCTGGGTCAAGTACTAAGCCGCTAAGGAGAGCCGCTGGAGCAAAACTCATAAAACTCCCAGCTTCAGCTTGCTCCTTCCGACCGTTCCTCCGCTGGTCTGAAGACTGAGACAATGGTTGTGACTGAACTGATGCGCGAGAACGGGTGACTGCACAGGCCATCTGTTTAAGCTGACACCTCTCGACCCACTCCCGATTCTCCCTATTAACGTCGGCCGCCCTATCGGCAACAACTAAGGGTGGAACCTCCGAAGTGAGCACCGCAAAGTCGTTGCCCAGAAGGAGGTCGACGCCCTCAACTGGCAAGCTCTCTACGATCCCAACATCAAGTTCACGACACACACCATCCACCTCCAGCTCCAACCTAATCAACGGGTATGACCTGGTAGCATTGATCCCCTGTACCACAACAACCTGAGCTGCGTTTATAGGTTTGCCTGTGAAATTTTTAAGAAGCGTCTGTGATGCCCCAGTGTCATGCAACAATTTGACCTGATGTTTAGTATTCCCCCAGCTCACAAGCCCGCGCCCTCGATGGCTGCAAAAAGTGTCTTGGACAGGTGTCGAGCCCTCCAAACCCTTCTTCACAGGCTGTGTCCCCGCAACTGATGACCTACCCCGGGCAGACACAGAAGAGCTCAGAGACACCCCCATGTTGCGAACCAAAGACACAGGCTTAGCAGGAATATTACTCGGACATGTACGTGCAAAGTGACCCACCTTCTGACATTTAAAACATTTCACTTAACCACTAGACTTCCCCCCTTGAGGTGGTGGGGAAGGGCCCTGCCCTTTTGAAAACGGGACGGTTTTGTGTTTGTAGTTATAATGGGTATCATTGCTCTTACTTTTTACAGAGTTATTTTGTGCTTCATTGACTTTGGGGGGTGAAGTGTTACGCCCCTTGTTACCTGTCTCACTACGATGAACAGACCCGCACCCACGAATCAAAGAAAGCTGGAGGTCAGCAAGCTTAGCTGCCTCCTCTACTGTCTTAGGGAATGTTTCCTTCAGGTTTAATGTCAGGTCGCTGCCTGTGCACCGGAAGAACTGCTCCAACAAAAATAACTGCTTAACCTGATCAACTGTTGTCGCATTCTCAGACCGGAGCCAGTTCCCCATAGTGTCAGTCAGTTCCCGGGCATGTTCAAGGAAAGAGCTCTCCTTTGTGACGCATGTCCACGTGTGAGCATGCTGTACAGAACGCCTAGTCATGCCCCACTCTCGTTAGGATCGTCAGGGCAGGAACTTTGGCTGTAGTCTATGTAGAGTTTCCTAACTTAGTTTGTGTGAGCCGTTGTACTATAAGTATTATGAATGTGTATTTTGTTTTCATCTGAGTCAACAAGTTCTATTTTATATCATTAGTTATAAGTGTTGTGTGTAAAACTTATTTGTAATGATGGGAAGAGAAACAGCCACAGTTAGGTGTCAGTGGGTACGCCAGGCAGGAGGTAGGCCTAACTCACTCGCATTCCTCCCTCCCTCAGTGCTAGGGGAGCCTTTGTGTATCCCAGAGGAGAGAGAGAAATTACGCAATGGTTGTCAGTGGGCGGTCCTTAGTAGTTCACGTTGGGCTCACTAGAGGGCCGGGTATAAAAAGGGAAGTCTTGCCATTTTTTCATCAGAACTCATTAGGCAGAGCGACTTTTCATTTCCCTTGCTAGCTATTTATATTCTTCTGACTGATGGGAACTTTCTCTACTACCTTACATTCTTATTTCCTCTTTTCTCTGCCCTGTTTAACTTCCATTGTCCCGTTGGTGCAGAGCTAGTCAGCCAACGTATTATCGCTTGAGTTTTCACAAGATACTTGCCTATTAGATAGCCTATTTTGGAAGGGTTGACTTAGAATAGGATTGATTTATGTTTGTTGCACTTGTATATGCATTTCCCTGTGTGTTATTATTATTATTCCTGTTTTCTGCTAGTCTAGGTAATGCTAGACTGGGGTAAGGCTTTTCTGTGTTACGAGTTGTTGTTTGATGCAGTGGTTAAGCGATAAACCTGCATACTCGTTTCGGTTCAGTGAAGCCTAGGTTGTCTTCGCGGCTGACTGTGTTGAGTTAATAATTTACAGTGTGTGAGGGCAAGAGCCTAACCACCCTGTATTTTATTAACAGTTTGTTTTTACTTTGTCAAGGAGCCGGGAGAAAACCAGATACAAGGGATCTGGATTTCTCAAAGTGCACTTGTTAGTTTTAACGTAATACTTTAAACAGTCGTGAGGACTTCGCTAGGCTACGAGCCGTTTTTGCTCAGTCACTGCTACCTTTTTGCCTACAGTACCCCAGCTAGACTTTACTCGATTAGTAGATACAGAATAGTATTGAAGCTTTCCTTATGTATGATATTCTTTATTCACTATTGATTTCATGTGCGGCAAGCTTGGCTACTTTAGTGATTAGTGGCCCACGAGCACAATCTGAGTAGGCTATTGCCGTCGCATTTGCGGAGTACTTCCTTTTAATGTTTGTCATTTACTATTGCATATTCTTTTAATTATTCTTATGCCATTTTAAGCCTTTAATAGTTTTTAATTGCGTGTTTTTGCTTATTGAATTACTGTTCAAAATCCGATACATACTTCTTACGAGCATCCGAGAAGCATCTAACTTTTTTCAAAAGATTCCTTGCTCGATGCTGAAGGACTATTAATTAACGTAACGTAATAGTGCCGATCCGAAGTAGAGGGTGGTGGACTTCTTATGTTCATAGTCAAGGGTGGATTACTTCGGCTTTGGCCAACACTATTCTTTTGTGTTGTTGATTTTTACTTCATTGTTTGATTGTTGACCAGACTAGATAATTCCTGTCTCTTTATTAGTCTGTTGTTGAACACTAGTACCGAGTTCTTGTATACCCCGTTATAGCAGATTGAACTCTGGAGGGTATTGGTGTTTTTTGTTCGGCTGGCAGTACTCAGGGGTTGGGATCGTGTGTTTCCGTTGTGGCAGCGAGCCGTATTCGAGTCCTGATTGAGAGTCCTTGTGTACCCGAGTGCCAGTTCGTAACAAATGGCGACCTTGCTTAGGATTTTGTGAATAGTATAAATTTTTGCAGAGTTGTACAACATTTGTTTGTTTGTATTTTAGCGTGCATATAGAAGAATATTTTTTTTGTATGGCAATTAGTAAAGCATTTAAGAGACTCCAGTTAATTTAGTAATTAGTGCTTGCATAGGAAGTTTATCACTTTAGTCTCGAGAATTTGTTTGTGGACTTCAGTATGTCGTGCATTAGCACTGACGATGAGCGAGAGATGTCATTTGAAGGTGTGCCGTTAGTAACTAGTGAGGAGGATGCTAGAGTTTTTGTGAGTAAGCGGTACCACGTGACGGAGGAGAGGCTGACTGGGGTGGATGTTTGTGGCTTGCACCTGATAGCCAAGGTTTTGGGCATTTCCAATGTAGCAGGGATGTCCAAGGGTGAGCTGATTTCCTGGGTGTTGCGTGGCCGACATGGGGTTTCGGAGGAGAGGGCGTTTGGGGGGGTTCCTCCCCAGATCCCCTCTCACTCGACTCCCACAGTGCCGTCCACTCAGTTACCGGAGGTTAGCACTCTCCCACAGAGGGATGAGAATTGGCAGATTGGAGTGACCTCGGGTGGTGCACGTGGTGGTTCCCCAGTTTTTGCCCCCCCTCCTTCAGTAGTGGCAGCTCCCTCTTCCTGCCTGTCTCCAGATATGGTATTTAGACTTGAGCTTGCTAAGATTGAGGTTAGGAAGCAGGAGATTGAGGCTAGGAAGCAGGAGAATGAGACTAGGAGGCATGACATTGAGGTTAGGAGGCAAGAGGATGAGACCAGGAGGCATGAGGCTGAGCTTAGGTACGACTCGGAGAAATATTGTGCTAAATTAGATTTAGATAAGACTCGTGCAGAGTCGACAGGGACTCGGATGGGCTGTGAGGGCCAAGTAAGAGAACAGACCTTAGCCCACTTAGTCAAATTGGTGCCGGTATTTAGTGAAACTGAAGTCACAGAATTGTTTTAATCGTTTTGAGAAGAAGTGTAGGGAGCATAATTGGCCTGAAGAGAAGTGGGCAGCTCTAGTCTCCTCAAGACTTACGGGTAAGGGTCTGAAGGCTTATGATGCACTGCCTTTAGAATCTTGCATTGACTACCCAGAATTGAAGAGAGCTGTCCTACGGGCATACGAGTTGCAACCGGAAACATATCGATTGAAGTTTCGGGGTGTTACAAAGACTAGGGAGGCGACCTTTCTTGAACATGCCCGGGACTTAAAAGATGCACTTAAAAACTGGATACGTTCTGAGAAAGCTGAGACGGCAGAACAGTTGAATGAGCTGTTTCTGCTCGAGCAGTTTTATAAGTGTACTGGTGCAGAAATGACTTTAACTATTAAAGAAAAGAACCCAAGAACTCTTCAAGAGGCAGCTGAGATGGCTGACCTCAGATTGTCGCTAATCAGGGGATGTGAATCTGTAAAGCGTGTTGATGCAGTTCCCAAGGGGCGCGATACTCCAAACCCTCGAGCTCAGGACAATCACTATAGATATAAACCTCAGTTTAAAAGCCAAGATACCAGGACTGAACCAAAGACTACAGCCGTCCCATTACAGAAGGGTCAGAACTCCGCCCCTTATCAGAAGAGACCGATAGGGGAAGTGGAATGTTTTCATTGTAGAAAGAAGGGGCATTATGCAAAATCTTGTCCTAGTAAGCCGTCAACTGCAGCCGTGTCTTTGGTGCGCAGCATAGGTGTGGCTGAAATGTCGTCTGGATTTACCCAGGGTAGTTTGCCAGCGGCAGGGTCACAGGCTATGTATAAGACTCAGGAAGGCTCGTCCCCTGTCTGTGATGTCTTTTGCGCCCATAGAGGGACCGGTAGGGTAAGTTGGGCGGGTTGCCAGCATAAGGTGGAAGTTTTGCGTGATACTGGAGCTTCACAGACACTTTTGAAGAATTTCACGGGGCGACCAATTAATGCGGCACGGGTGGTTGTTGTTCAGGGTATTAATGCAACCAGGTCATACCCGTTGGTTCATGTGGAGCTGGAAATTGATGGTGTGATTAAAGACTTAGATGTTGGGATCGTTGAGAAATTGCCAGTGGAGGGCGTCGACCTTCTTCTCGGCAACGACTTTGCGGTGCCTACTTTAGAAGTTCCACCCTTAGTCGTTGCCGAGAGGCCGGCCGACGTGAGTAGGGAGGAACAAGAGTGGGTAGTGAGTTGTCAACGCCAACAGATGGCATGTGTGGTAACTCGTTCCCAATCATTTAAGGTATCACAGCCTATTTCCCAGGCCACAGAACCGCGGAGGAAGGGAATTAAGGAGAAGCGGAAGGCTGGGAAAAGTTTGAAGAGTTTAGAACCAGTGGCTCTCCCAAAAGACCCAATAGCAGGACCTTTGACCGAGTCTGTTGTAACTCCAGTGCCTAACACAGTTGATAAAGTAGTGGAGGAGGCAGAGACTCAGAGACAGCACCGTTACCTGCAGCGAGAAAACCGGATGTCTAAGTTGGATGTTGGGGGAGGGCATGAGTTGTTGACCAAGCAGTTAGACATGTTGGCTCCCACAGACATTCGAAAGTTGCAATTAGAGGATCCAGAGGTTTTGCAGTGTACCAATGGGGCTGTGGAGTTAGAAGAAGATAGGGATGCAAAGGCAGGGGATTTTTTTTTCTTTAATGGAATTTTATATCACCGATATCAAGATCCTAAAAGGAACTGGGAGGGCGGATCAGGTACAGTTGACCAGCTGGTGGTGCCAGAGGGCTGCAGGGAAAGTTTGCTTAGGTTGGCTCATGATTCTCCATTATCAGGACATTTGGGTGCCAAGAAAATGGTGGCGGCTTTGGGGAAATTGTTTTGGTGGCCGGGGATGAAGTCTCATGTGCAGTCATGGATAAACTCATGTGATATTTGTCAACGTGTCGGGAAACCGAACCAAGTTATTCCTAAGGCTCCGTTACACCCTATTCCTGTGATTGGGCCACCCTTTAGTAAAATTATTGTTGACATGGTTGGTCCACTCCCTCCCACTAAGGCTGGAAATAAATTTGTGTTAACCATAATGGATGTTGCCACTAGATACCCCGATGCATACCCTATGAAAAATGGAATGGCTAAGACGGTAGTCAGTATCTTGTTGTGGTACTTCTCAAGGTACGGGTACCCGGAGGAGATTCAGTCTGATCAGGGATCTAATTTCACCTCCAACATGTTCAAGCAAACAATGCAACAGCATGGGATACGAGCAGTAGTATCGTCAGCGTATCACCCTGAGAGTCAAGGGGTGCTTGAGCGGTGGCATGCTACACTTAAAAGCATGCTCAGGTGTTATTGTGCTGACAACGGTATGGATTGGGATCTTGGATTGCCTTCTGTGCTGTTTGCTGCTCGGGAGGTACCTGGTGAGAGCCTGGGATTTAGTCCAAACGAGCTGATTTTTGGACACCGTGTCAGGGGCCCCCTTAACCTGCTGAAAGAAATTTGGGAGGGGACTGTGCAGCCTTGTTCATTATTAAAGTATGTGCTTGAAAGCCGTGAGCGCATGCTTAAGAGTCTGGAGATGGCAGGTAGAAATTTGACAGAATCACAAGCTTTGATGAAGGACAGGTATGATCGCAAAGTGAGGCTCCGGAAGTTCACTGTAGGACAAGAGGTATTAATTTTGTTGCCTTTGGTTGGTAACCCCCTCTCTGCGAAGTACACTGGACCTTATAAAATTGTAGACAAAATTTCAGATTTAGATTACCTTGTTGCCACTCCAGACAGGAGGAAAAAGAACCAGTTATGTCACGTGAACCTTATTAAAGAGTATGTGAGGCGCCCCTCTGAGCCTCTCACTGTCCCTGTGTTGGCTTGTTGCGGCCGTGGTGGAGAAGGAGAGGGGGGCAGTCAAGCTTCAGAGGAGGATAGCTGGGATCAACATGTTTCAGCGGATCAGTGGGCGGGGAACTCGAGCCTAAGGGCTGACGAGGCTATAGCTCATTTGCCTGAGCCGCAGTTTGATGCTATCCGTCAGTTGTTCGGTTCATACCCCACTGTATTTGCTGAACACCCAGGCCTCACTACTCAGGCTATGCATGATGTTGACGTGGGGGACCATATACCCTTTAAGTCAATCCCGTACCGTGTGCCCCCCATAAAACTACCAGCTCTGAGGGATGAGTTGGAGTATATGCTCGGTAGAGGGTTGATAGAGAAAGGCACAGTTAAGTGGACTTCCCCCGTAACACTGCAGCCTAAGCCAGATGGCAAGGTACGCTTTTGTATTGATTTCCGTAGGTTAAACGGTTTGACTCCAACTAACCCATATCCTCTTCCTCAGGTTGATGATAGTGTTGACAAAATAGGTAATGCTCGTTTTTTGTCTAAAGTAGATTTAGTAAAAGGTTACTGGCAAGTACCTTTGTCCGAGCGTGCTAAAGAGGTATGTGGTTTTGTTGTGGACGGGAGTACCTACCGGTGCAATGTTATGCCTTACGGACTTAAGAATGCACCAGCAACGTTTCAGAACCTGATGAATGAAATTGTAAAGGACATTCCAAATTGCACCGTATATTTGGACAATGTAATCATTTATGATGACGACTTTGAGAACCATTGTGAGCACCTTGAGACCTTGTTCCGGAAACTTAGTGAAGCAGGTGTGGTAGTAAATTTGGCAAAGTGTGACTTCGTAAAAGCCACTGTGCAGTACCTTGGGTTTGTAGTGGGAAGGGGACAGGTGTGCCTTCCTCAGAACAAGGTACAGGCTATCAATAAATTTCCGGACCCAACAACCAAGAAGCAGGTTATGAGATTCTTGGGTATGATAGGCTACTACAGACACTTCATAAAAGGTTACTCAACGGTGTTGGCACCTCTCACAGATTTGTTATCTAAAGACAAAAAGTTTTTGTGGGCACCTGAGTGTGAAAAGGCTTTCACTTTGGTGTAACATTTGCTATGTACTCACCCGATACTCAGGGCCCCAGACTCTAACAGGCCTTTTCAGCTGGCAACAGATGCTAGTGGTGTAGGGGCTGGTGCCGTCTTGCTACAGACAGACAATGAAGGTTGGAACACCCAGTAAGTTTCTTTTCTAAGAAGTTCAATGCTGCACAAAAGAACTATTCTACAATAGAAAAGGAATTACTGGCGATTGTGCTGTCGCTCAGGCACTTCGAGGTGTATGTTCCAGCCTATGGCCCAGTCGTGGTTATCTACACTGATCATCACCCTTTGAGATTCCTGAATCAATTTCACAATCGCAACATGAGACTGACCAGGTGGTCTTTGATGTTGCAGGAGTCTAACCTGGACATCCGTCATATTGCTGGATGTGACAATGTGATCGCGGATTGTTTATCAAGGGTGGATGATCAGTCGTAGGCTATCATAGGTGTGTGGTTTAAGTGGAGGAAAATAGGCTGCCCTTATAGTGCAGCCGGGAAAAACATATTATAATATAAAAATCATATAAAAACTCTTTCTTTTGATATAGATAATCGTATAAGTTTGTCATAGCCTATAGAGTTTGAGTAGTCCACGAACTATCAAACGGCTGAGCTGCTGTAAGCTCGTTCTGGGAGCATGATATTGTGTCTTTTTGCTATTGTTGGGAGGAGTTATAAAATGTGAATTTTTTGTTTTAATAATAAGATGTGTTTTGGTGATAAACTCAGCTTTGTTTTAGTGCCATGCGGTCGCTGGGTGCGAGGGGATTGATGGGGTTCTGTGTTTGTCAGATTTTAGCTCAGGGTTGAGCGAGTAAAATCTTGGGGGAGGTGTGACGCATGTCCACGTGTGAGCATGCTGTACAGAACGCCTAGTCATGCCCCACTCTCGCTAGGATCGTCAGGGCAGGAACTTTGGCTGTAGTCTATGTAGAGTTTCCTAACTTAGTTCGTGTGAGCCGTTGTACTATAAGTATTATGAATATGTATTTTGTTTTCATCTGAGTCAACGAGTTCTATTTTATATCATTAGTTATAAGTGTTGTGTGTAAAACTTATTTGTAATGATGGGAAGAGAAACAGCCACAGTTAGGTGTCAGTGGGTATGCCAGGCAGGAGGTAGGCCTAACTCACTCGCATTCCTCCCTCCCTCAGTGCTAGGGGAGCCTTTGTGTATCCCAGAGGAGAGAGAGAAATTACATAATGGTTGTCAGTGGGCGGTCCTTAGTAGTTGACGTTGGGCTCACTAGAGGGCCGGGTATGAAAAGGGAAGTCTAGCCATTTTTTCATCAGAACTCATTAGGCAGAGCGACTTTTCATTTCCCTTGCTAACTATTTATATTCTTCTGACTGATGGGAACTTTCTCTACTACCTTACATTCTTATTTCCTCTTTTCCCTGCCCTGTTTAACTTCCATTGTCCCGTTGGTGCAGAGCTAGTCAGCCAACGTATTATCGCTTGAGTTGTCACGAGATACTTGCCTATTAGATAGCCTATTTTGGAAGGGTTGACTTAGAATAGGATTGATTTATATTTGTTGCACTTGTATATGCATTTCCCTGTGTGTTATTATTATTATTCCTGTTTTCTGCTAGTCTAGGTAATGCTAGACTGGGGTAAGGCTTTTCTGTGTTACGAGTTGTTGTTTGATGCAGTGGTTAAGCGATAAACCTGCATACTCGTTTCGGTTCAGTGAAGCCTAGGTTGTCTTCGCGGCTGACTGTGTTGAGTTAATAATTTACAGTGCGTGAGGGCAAGAGCCTAACCACCCTGTATTTTATTAACAGTTTGTTTTTACTTTGTCAAGGAGCCGGGAGAAAACCAGATACAAGGGATCTGGATTTCTCAAAGTGCACTTGTTAGTTTTAACGTAATACTTTAAACAGTCGTGAGGACTTCGCTAGGCTACGAGCCGTTTTTGCTCAGTCACTGCTACCTTTTTGCCTACAGTACCCCAGCTAGACTTTACTCGATTAGTAGATACAGAATAGTATTGAAGCTTTCGTTATGTATGATATTGTTTATGCACTATTGATTTCATGTGTTGCAAGCTTGGCTACTTTAGTGATTAGTCGCCCACGAGCACAATCCGAGTAGGCTATTGCCGTTGCATTTGCGGAGTACTTCCTTTTAATGTTTGCCATTTACTATTGCATACTCTTTTAATTATTCTTATGCCATTTTAAGCCTTTAATAATTTTTAATTGCCAGTGTTTTTGCTTATTGAATTACTGTTCAAAATCCGATACGTACTTCTTACGAGCATCCGAGAAGCATCTAACTTTTTTCAGAAGATTCCTTGCTCGATGCTGAAGGACTATTAATTAACGTAACGTAATAGTGCCGATCCGAAGTAGAGGGTGGTGTACTTCTTAAGTTCATAGTCAAGGGTGGATTACTTCGGCTTTGGCCAACACTATTCTTTTGTGTTGTTGTTTTTTACTTCATTGTTTGATTGTTGACCAGACTAGATAATTCCTGTCTCTTTATTAGTCTGTTGTTGAACACTAGTCCCGAGTTCTTGTATACCCCGTTATAGCAGATTGAACTCTGGAGGGTATTGGTGTTTTTTGTTCGGCTGGCAGTACTCAGGGGTTGGGATCGTGTGTTTCCGTTGTGGCAGCGAGCCGTATTCGAGTCCTGATTGAGAGTCCTTGTGTACCCAAGTGCCAGTTCGTAACACCTTGCTCTTTACAAGGCCCCGAAATTTCAACCTGTAGGTTTCTGGTTGCAACTCATAGGCCCGGAGCACAGCCTCCTTCAACACCACATAGTTAGTACAGTCCTCCAATGACAGCGAGTCATATGCCTTGAGACCTTTCCCAACAAGCTTTGATGATACAAGGGCTGCCCACTTAATCTCCAGCCACTCATGCTCCTGACACTTCATCTCAAACCGTGCAAAAAACTCAGTCACACCAGACTCATCGAACACAGGGACTAATTTAATCAAGTGCGATAAAGACTCAGACCCATGATTCCCAGAACCGAGATGCCGCCCTGTTGTCTCCACCCTAGATTTCTCAACATCCATCTCAGCACAGTACCTAGTTGCTTCAACCTGCAACTCCGCCTCACGGCATGCTGTCCTCTCCTCAGCCTGAATCTTAACCATCTCCGCCCTCTCCTCAGCCTGAATCTTAGACATCTCAGCCTTCTCCTCAGCCTGAATCTTCGCCATCTCAGCCTGAATCTTAGCCATCTCAACGTCACGCTGGATCTTAGCCAACTCCAGTTGCAACAAAATATCAGCAGTCAAACCCTGAGGGGGAGGAGCAATTATAGGAGACCCCGCCAGTGGCTCACCCAGGGGCAAACCACGCTGCCAGCGACTATCAGATTGCGGAAGTGTGCCAAGGTCTGGTAACCGAGGGGGCGCGATAGGAGTAGAGTGGAAGGGAGGCTTGGATAAAAGCTCCCAAGCCCCTGCTCCACCCTGCAACCCACTGCCACTACCCAACACACAAGCCACCAGGTCACTCTTAGACATGCTGCCAAAGCCGACACGCCCCAGGACCGTGGCCAAACAACGCAGACCATAGCAATCAATCCCCTCCAACCGACTCGCTGTTACTGGTATCTCCACAAACTTCCTCGCATCAGCCTCACAATTAATAACTCTGATACCATCATTAAATTCCTGCTGCGGCTCAACACCCGTAGGCTTTACTGTCTGATTATCCCCGTTAACTGAGCTGTTGCTAGACATGGTGTATACTGAGAAGTGTGCAAGTTTATAAAAAAAAAAGTATCTATAATCTCTTATGCAAGCACCTATTCACTTAAAGTTATCTGAAGCCTCTTTATGTGTTATACTGCTTGCCCAAAAAACAATATGTGTCCACTGTATTCCTCAATAAAAAAAATTACCACTATACTCCCACAGTATTTCTTAAGTTCACAAAATTCTAAGCAAGGTCGCCATTTGTTACGATCCAGGTTCTACAAGACACAGGGCTCTTCATCATTGGACTAGATAAGGCTAAATGCAACAACGGTAACACTAGTTCCAACCCCTGCCTTAACCACTGGAGAACAAAACACCTATACCGCCCGGAGTCGTGCCTGGACAACGAGGTATCCTATGACTCTGTAAAAGGTGCACACTATAGGCTGATGATCACTGAAGCAGCCTATACTCATACAACATACGATTACTTTATTAAGGTATACAAGGAAAAAGATAGATAGCGTAATTAAATCGCAGCAACGATTTAATAGCAAACTAGAAGAAGGATAATTAACGTTACGTTAAATAATCAGTAAACTGTCACTCCTGTCTGAAAGAAAGTGAAACAAAGAAAGTACTAAAGCATCATGCAGGAATCTTCTGCAAAAGTCAGATGCAACTAAGAAGTACGTCTCGGATTCTGAACTGTGTATTATGACTGTGGGAACAATTATGTAGTGTAGAGACATACGGTATTATCTGGCACAGGTGTAATTATATAACAGTCGGCAGTCTAAACTCTATACACAAAAAGATGTGCTTTCTCCCACCAGGCACAAGCCTGTTCTGGTTGGGTCTCTCAGCAACAATCACGACTTACTATAAACATAAGGAACAATAATGCTGCACACATATACACAATGATATTATAAACCCTAATCGGGGGTCTTACAGGTGGACGAAGTCTAGCAGGGGAGTCGTAGGCTAGGCTACCTGGTCCGAGCCACCTGCTCGGTAGCCTAGTGTCGTTCTCAAGTCTGTGAGCCTAGTTACATTAAATGACGGGGTGCTCTCTTGAGAGATCCAGGTCTCGTGTACCTGGTTCTCTCCTGGCGACCCTCCTAAGTCAAAAGCTAACGAGCTAGCACAGTGCTGGGTGGACTAGGCAAACGCCCTCACGTCAACACAGTGCTAGGCTCTAAGGTACACAGACAAGAAAATGACCTAGGCCTCCGCAGGTATCCGGTACAGTTGCATAGGCTCAAAGAAGTCAATGCTCATAGGAAACTGTAACCTGATAGCTTCTCCCCAGTCTAGCATCGACTGACCTGGCAGACACCCAAGAAAATAAGGTTGGGGGAACATGATGAGTATGTCACACCTCCCCAAGCCAAAATGGATAACCCTCCGATCCAAAATGCCTAACTACGTACATATAATATCTCTGAGAGCTCGCTGTATAATACAGTGACGGATATATGAAATCAACGTCAAGGGGAAGGGCAGTTAATTAATAGTAGGATATACAGAGAGAAGAAGGTAAGCAGTGGTAGAGAAAGTTCGCAATAGGGGGGGGGTGAGGTGGGCTGATAGATTGCAAGGGAATGTTAGCGGTACAGCACTAAGAGGAGCTCTGCCCGTGGAAGTCACAAGGGAGTGCGTGCGTGTAGGCGCACCTCTTCCCGACGCGGCGGGAAAGTGGTGACGGAGCAGGAGGGAGGAGCCCGGCGACGAATCAGGCGCCCGAGAGATGACGTAACTAATCACGTTGCATGATATCAATCCGCCAATACCACCTCGCTCTGATCTCTCTCTCTCTCTCTCTCTCTCTCTCTCTCTCTCCAACTTCCACGAGTCATCTAATACATTAAATCTATGACAGCTGGAATAAAATACAATGCATTGTCACAGGTGAAAACAAAGAGTATTTCAGGACTACCTGTGACACTATGATGCACTAGGAAGAAACTAGAACTTAATCAATAAACTACAGCCCATAACACTGCCTAGGGAGAGGGGAGAAGAGGATGGGGAGCGAACCGCTACCCCCTCGTGGTCGCTGGGGAGCTGAAGTGCGTCACACCTTGAAGTGGCGTCATATATGTTACGACAACAACACGTAACTGTTCGCCGTAAACAGCTGCTCGACCGTGACATATCTGTGAAGGTTATAATAATTATAGTCCTAGCTGTGGTGTGTCAGGGCTCCGTT
This sequence comes from Paralithodes platypus, assembly GCA_032716605.1. Classification (NCBI taxonomy): domain Eukaryota; kingdom Metazoa; phylum Arthropoda; class Malacostraca; order Decapoda; family Lithodidae; genus Paralithodes; species Paralithodes platypus. Next base: position 6,729,791 of record CM064549.1, on the reverse strand, counting down.
CTCCCTCATCTTTAGCCCCCATTAGTTATTGAGATTCTAAGACGTTCGCCCCATTAGTTTCGTGAGTTTAAGATTTAAGTGTGTGTTTGTGTGTTTGTTTGTGTGTGTGTGAATGAGTGAGAGAGAGTGAGTTAAAATGTATTAGTGTGTGTGTGTAAGCATGTGTGTTTGTGCGTGTGCGTGCATATATATATATATATATATATATATATATATATATATATGTGTGTGTGTGTGTGTGTGTATGCATGTGTGTGAATGTATGACATGTATTTGTGTATGAGTGTAAGTATATAAGCATGCGTGTATGTATGTACGTGTGTGTATGTAGTATGTGTGTGTACGTGAGTGTGTGTAGGTGAAGGGATCAAGGAGTTACTGCGTACGCTACAAGGAAAACAATGAAAACACCCTGAGCGCACAGTTCAGCTCTCATGTTAGATTAGTAGTATTAAGGGTATTATGTAATGTATGTTAGGGAAGTATGTGGAAGACGAGAAATCTCGGAGTGAAAGTAAAAAGTGCACTGTATCAAGGAATTGTTGTGCCAACAGTGATGTATGGGGCTGAGACATGGGCTCTGAAGAAAAAGGAAAAAAGAGGGCTGGATGTGATGCAGATGAAGTGCTTGAGGAGTATGTGTGGAGTTACTCGTAGAGACAGATTGAGGAATGAAGAGATACGTAGGAGAGTGGGGCAGCAGGAACATTTGTCACCCAGAGTGGACAGAAGGGTGCTGAGCTGGTATGGTCATGTTGAACGAATGGGAGATGAAAGGCTTACAAAGAGAATATGTGAGTCAGGTACAAGGGGAGATAGAAGGGCAGGAAGACCCCCATTGAGATGGAGAGACTGTGTAAGAAAGGCTTTGGATGATAGAGGAATGACTATAGATCAGGCAGGGGAAGTGGTGGTGGACAGGAGTGAATGGAGAATGCTTGTGAATAGTTGAGTGAACACGTGGTCATTTGGAGTAAGGGGTCTGGCGCAAGGTGGACTAGAGAATAGTCCATCAGGTGCCTGGCCCGGGGAGACGATTAATATGAAGGGTGCGCCTGGAAGTGTGGTGGGAGGACTTGTGGCTTTGGCTCCGCTGCATGTCTGCCTGCCGAGATCGGAACCTCTCCGGGTGGTCGGGGGCCGGGGGAGTGCTGTAGCGACCTTGGTGACCCTGGTCTCTGGGTCTTCTCCTGGGTGACCTGGATGTGTGTGAGTTTGTGCTATTTATCTGTGTTTATTTGTTGTTTTATGTTGTTTTTGTGTTTTCCCTGTTCTTGCTCTGTCTTGAGTCGGCTACCCCCAAAATGGGGATTGGGCCTGAGCATATAGATAGATAGATAGAATTATGTAATGTTATTTAACTCGGCTTAAGTCCATGATGAGGGGAGATAGAGAGAGAGAGAGAGAAAGAGAGAGATTACCAGACAGATAGATAGATAAACTGTTGAGCGAAATCGTACAAAAAATGGTAGATGATTTGCAAATTTAAGGACTAACAACCCTCAAATATCACCACCATATTCGCCAGGCGGTACAACAAAGCTGGAGGAGTCGCCCAAAATCTGCTCAAGAGCACTGTAAACCGCTCCCCGCAATTCATGTTATCCGTCCTGAAGGTCGACCTAAGACCCATCCTAGACTTTGCATCCCCTCTCTGGAACCAAGACTACCTGACCGACAGCAGACTCACAGAGTCTGTCCAGAGAACATGGACAAAGCAGATCTCCGGCCTTAGCGACTACCCATACGACGAGCGCCTACAAAGACTCAAACTACACTCAGTCAGGGGCCGACTGATCAGGTACGACCAAATCTACTGCTACAAGATCTTCCATGGCCTCTCACCTATCAACCCCTCCGACTTCTTCACCATGGCCCCTAGGACTGGCACCAGAGGCCACAGATACAAAATCCAAGTACAGCACTGCTCCACCGAAGCCAGAAGAAGATTCTTCTCCCATAGAATCGTCAAGAGGTGGAACTCACTATCAGAGGACACCATTACAACACCAAATCTTAGACTCTTCAAGCAACGCCTCCAAACAGAAATACACAATACCCTCCATGAATATCACTAAATATCTAAAACACACATCTCAAACACCTAAACAAACATCTCAAACAAACAGACACAATTAAAATCTAGTCTCCAATGAGGGCACAAAATAAATTAACTATCTCTGTCAGACTCCCAGTAACAGCTACTAATCGTACATCTAGTTAGAGTGCCCGTATTCATGTCTTGGGCCCCTATTGAACACTGCCACTAGCTCTGTGGTCAGTGTGTGGCCCTACCTGGTAAGTAAACCTGGTAAGTAAACCCTGAGTGATACAGAGAGGGAGTTGCTTGCACTGCCTTCTATGTTGGGAGGGCTGGGAATCATCAACCCAGTGAGGAGGGCGACAACGGAATACCTGAACTCGGTAAAGATAACAGGATCTCTCACTGACCGTATCGTAGCACAAGATTCTGACGGTGAAGTGGACCAGGCGTACATCTACAACATCAGAAAGACCATCACGTCAGAGAGGCAAAACTCACAGAAAAATTACCTGGCACAATTGATGGGACAACTTTCCTGGAGACTAACAAGAAAACTACAAATAGCACAAGAAACGGGTGTTTCAAATTGGCTGACAACACTACCAATCAAGGCAAAAGGCTTCAATCTCAACAAACAAGAATTTAATTATGCTATTGCACCGAGGTATGATTGGCCGATTGAAGGACTGCCCGATCGATGCGTTTGTGGAACCAACAACGATGCAGACCACTCCATGATATGTAAGAAAGGAGGATTCATCAGCATTAGGCACGATGAAGTTAGTAAGAGATGTAACGGCTAACATGCTCAGGGAGGTGTGTAGAGATGTGTTGTGGGAACCATGAATCATTCCCTTGGATGGAGAGATCTTGCAGCACAGGACGGCCAACACAATGTCAATGTTTGCAGATGACGTAAAAATTATGAGACAAATAACAAATAAAAGTAGTTGTGAGGAGCTGCAAGGGGATTTAGATAAAATATACGAATGGAGCACCAAGTGGAAAATGAAATTCAATAAAAGTAAATGCCATGTGTTAAATATGGGAAGAAGTGTGAATAGACCAAATTGGGAGTACAGGATGGGAGATAATATAATTAGCAAGGCCGAAAAAGAAAAGGATTTAGGGTTGATAATACAAGATAACTTGACGCCAGAGAAACATATTAACAAGCTCTTTAGCGGAATGTATTCAATGGCCGGGAATATGAAAGTTGCTCTGAACTACTTGGATGAGACCATGGTAGTGAAAATTATGAAGAGTATGATTAGACCAAGATTGGAGTATGCAGCAGTGGTGTGGTCCCCGCATCTAAAGAAGCATATTCACAAGTTAGAAAGAATTAAGAGAGCAGTTACTAGATTGGTTCCAAGTCTCAGAGAACTGCCATATGAAGGGAGGCTAGACAAATTAAATCTACCGAGTCTAAAAGAGAGGAGAGAGAGGGGAGACATGATAATGATGTACAAATGCATCCGGGGGCTGGAGAGGCTGGATAGGGAGGATATATTAATTATGGATACAGGAATAACTAGAGGCCTCAGCTACAAAGTAAAAAGACCTACCTGCAAGAACGATATCAGGAAGTTTAGCTTCCCCTATAGATGTATTGACAAATGGAATGGGCTGGAGGAGGAGGTGGTAGGGGCAAGGAACATCCATATTCTCTAGACAAAATTGGATAAAAAGTAGACTGAGAGACGGGACAACACGAGCTTAGCTCAACTCCTGTAAACTACAATTAGGTAAATACATCCAATGAAGCACGAGTGGACGTTAGTGCAAGAGGTTTTTGGACAAATGCACAGCAAGCGTTCTTTGACATAAGAGTATTTGACCCAATGGCCCATAGCTACAGCGAGCTGTCTCTGGATGCTGCACACAAGAGGAACGAACAAGAGAAGATCAGGGCATATGGGGAAAGGATCTTAACCCTTATTTAGCGGGGTTGGACTTAAGTCCGATATGAGAAAATTGGACTAAACGGCGGGGTCGGACTTAAGTCCGTGGGCGTATTCCCGCCCTAATTTAGGTGGAAAGCCAAACTTGATGGTCAGGCGGTGTACTACAAGGGCCCACCCACACATCCCCACTGCGTGACCGTGACTAAGTGACCCTCAAGCAGCCATAATGGAAGGTCAAGATTTGCCCGTGTTCGATTCGGTGGCCGCCATCCCTAGTGCGTCGCGCCACCCTACTAACCACGCCCGGCTTACCACCCAGGAACTAGATATCATGCTGAACTCTTCAGAACTTTCTAATAAGCTGTTGGATGAAACCGTCGAAGGTCTGGGTGAGAGGTTTGGTAGTGTGGATGACTCGGAAGACGAAAATAACCCGATCATAGGCATTCACCCCAAGCATAATTTGCGTGGGGTGGATGTTGTGGTTGATATTGGACAGACCCTTGAACAAATTGGAGACATTCCTGATGAAGAACATACTGGTGTGGGTGTTTGTAAGTACAATTTATATTTTATAATTACTTGAAAATGTGATTGCAAGCATTTTATCACCTTACGAGCGGCTGGTGGAGTATATTTCACTGCGCCGCCCAGCGTTTTTTTTTTACCCTAAAGGGGGTTGTTCCGTGCTCTTTTTCATGCATAAACAAGACCCAGAGCGTAGAACAAGTATGTATCCCTGAAAGTGCGTAAATTGAGCTTTCCAATGACACCCGAACCATCCTTCTACGATCACTGGTTGTCTTTCAACGATCGTACAACACGAGTGCAAAAACCCTAAAATACGGTAATTTCCTTATATAATTCTCTGTGTGGCGAGTGGTCTTGAGGTAATTTATGCTCTTAATCACCGCTCCGCTCTCTCTCAGAGCACATTACGTCCTCAAAATTGCACTCTACAAGAAATGTCCTTTGCATTTTATAGCGTATTATTTGCAGGCGTTCGGTAAATTTCTTACGGTAATTCAAACAACGAAAGATTGAATATTTGTGCTTGGCATTATATGATTGTGGGGAACAGATGTAGGCCTACCGTATATATTATGTTTTCATATATTATATGATACATATGTAACATTTTTATATTATCACGACTCTCTCTCTCTCTCTCTGTCTCACTCTCTTTGTTTGTACTCCTTTGTACTCTCTTTGTCTGATGTAGGCCAGGGCAAGCCCCTAACTAATCTCTTCCCTCCCAGGGGAAATCACACCTAGCAGATGTTTTTGACCTCCCCTCTCTCTCTGTCTGTCTCTTCCTCTCTGGGTCTACCTATACTGCATGTGACATTGAAATTGCTTAAGAGTTTGATTGCAAGCATTTTATATCGTATTATTTGCAGGCGTTCGGTAAATTTCTCACGATAACCAGGGTGTATGGTACATTTCTCACGATAATACAAGCAACAACGAAGCTTGGCGAAGATTGTGGTCTACAATATACCTTTTTATAATTGCATGTGACCTTGTAATTGCTTGAAAGTTTGATTGCAAGCATTTTATAGCGTGTTATTTTCAGGCGTTCAATAAATTTGATAAATATATCAAAATAAGTCCTGTGGGACTATGAAATAGCTATTATTGGACAAGGAAAATATTTTGTTCATCCCTCCACTGGAACATCAACAACAATGTCAACAACGTATCGCCGTCGGCAATCGTAAGATTGAGTCATAAAGATTCCAGGACGAGCTCAATAGAAAATGAATGAATGAAATGAATGAGTGTGCAGTACTGCCAATACGTATAGCGACTTCCGCTAGATCTAGAGACCTTTACTTCGATCTAGCAGCAATGACTTACACTAGCGGTTTTGTTTTGAAATTTCAGAACAATTTCGAAGTGATATTATATGGATTTTGCAAATTCATATTTCTAGTGGTATTTATCATGTCTTACATCTAGCAATATATTCTAGCGGATTTAACTTCAATTGGTAACCCTCCCGCTCTAGTCGGCTCCAAGAAAATCGATAATGGTGGCACTTTAGTAAACAGGTGATAATCAAAACCGCATGCGGATCGGTTTGGTGTATCGGTATTATGGTAAGTTGGCTACCTACTATTGTTTATACGATATAGTAAGTAATGATAAGTAAATTATTATATATTATATATAAAACAAAAACAAAATTCCTGCAAAGCAAGCGAAACTGAGAGAGAGAGAGAGAATGCAGAAACTGAACTGAAGAAAGAGTGAAAAAGATATAATAATACAGAAATATTACAAGCAAATAAATGAAATAGAGGGATTAGTTAGAGAAAATAATAATGAGAAATACATAATACGGATGAGGAAGAGGCAGAGAGAGAGAGAGAGAGAGAGAGAGAGAGAGAGAGACAGGAGGAGTGAGAGAGATTAGAGAAAATAGAGAGATTGGAAGCATTTTATAGCGTATTATTTGCAGGCGTTCAGTAAATTTCTTATGGTAATACAAACAATGAAAGATTGAATATTTGTGCTTGGCATTATATGATTGTGGGGAACAGATGTAGGCCTACCGTATATATTATTTTTTCATATATATGATACATATGTAACATTGTTATATTATCACGACACTCTCTCTCTCTCTTGTCTTTTCCTCTCTGGGTCTACCTATAGCCTACATTTATAATTGCGTGTGACCTTGAAATTGCTTGAGAGTTTGATTGCAAGCATTTTATAGCGTATTATTTGCAGGCGTTCAGTAAATTTCTTACGGTAATACAAACAACCAATGACATGCGGAACGCATTCAACAGCATTCGCAGGGATGTCTTCCTCCGTGCAGTTCAAGAACACATCCCCACTCTGTACCCCCTACTTTGGCAGGCTTATTCCAAACCTTCAATCCTGATTTTTGGCGAGACGGTAATCCCATCAGAGACCGGGTTACAGCAGGGAGATCCAGGTGGTCCTGCTCTTTTCTCAATAGGGGTGGATGCAGCAGCTAACAAAGTAAGGTCAGAGCTGAATGTATGGTACCTGGACGATGAAACCTTGGGTGGGTCAGTAGAGAACGTTCTAACCGACCTAAATAACATCATAACTGATCTCGGCCAGGCCGGGCTAGTGATAAATGACACCAAATGTGAACTTGTTCTCCTCAACCACACACGTGAACAAGGAGAAGAGACTCAGGCCCTGTTCCGAAACATATTGCCAGATGTAAAGATCCTTCAGGAGCACCAGCAAACCCTATTAGGTTCCCCACTAACTCTGGCAGCAATCCCACCAGCACTTCAAGTTAAAAAGGAGGAGCTTCAACGTCTCGTGAGTCGCCTGATACACATCGATGCCCACTCAGCTCTGGCCCTGCTCAAGAACTGTTTCTCCATCCCAAAACTCCAATACCTCCTGCGCACATCGATGACTTACACGAACAATGGCGGCCTCCAAGAATTAGACAGCATAATCCGAGAAGCAGTGACCAGCATCACCAACGTGGAATTTAAAGAACGGGCCTGGACACAAGCCACCCTTCCTGTCCGCCTCGGGGGCTTGGGCATACGGAGAGCCTCGGATATTGCCTCCCCAGCCTTTATCTCTTCCCTCATCGCGACCAACGACCTCGTATTGTCCATCCTTTATTCTAAACCCGGAATGACACTTAATGGGGACGTAACAGCAGCGATTATCACCTGGAAGGGAAGTACAGGAGTAGAGGAGGAGCCTCAGGGTACCTCCAGGAGCAAGCAGAAAGTGTGGGATACCATCTCGGCGAAGAAAACTCAAGAAAATCTCCTAACCAATGCAGACCAGGTTGCAAAAGCACGCCTCCAGGCAGCCGCCCGTTCGGAGAGTGGCTTGTGGTTACACGCCATCCCCATCCCACCTCTTGGAACTCACTTGGATGCTGAAGCGCTCCGGGTCGCCATCGCGCTCAGAGTGGGTGCGGCAGTTTGTCACCCACACACTTGCAAGTGTGATGGGAGGATGGATGCTCAAGGTCACCATGCCTTGTCATGTAATTACAACGCAGTCCGCCTGCCAAGACACTCTGCACTAAATGATGTCATAAAACGGGCCCTGCAGAGTGCTAACTGTGCATCAATCCTCGAACCACATGGACTTCACAGAGAAGACGGCAAACGGCCAGATGGGATGACCACTTTCTCTTACAAGAATGGCCGGTGCCTCGTGTGTGATGCCACATGTGTTGACACTTTCTCCACAACCAACGCCGCCAGAAACGCCGACGAAGCAGGTGAAGCCGCCCGGATAGCAGAAAATAAAAAGCGAGAAAAATATCAAGCCATCGCCAGAATTCATCAGTTCGAGCCCCTGGCATTCGAAACTTCAGGAGTCTTCGGCCCTACCACCCTTAAGATGGTGAATGAAATAGGCCGAAAAATCAGAGAAGTTTCAGGAGAACCCCGGGAAACCCTCTGGCTCAAGCAAAGACTAGGGATGGCTATCCTCCGGGGCAATGCCACCAGCGTCATTAGCTCAGTTCGACAGGACTGGGTCATGCCACTGCGTGAGGTCCCGGCAGGAGTGGTGTATCCGTAGTCTTTCCACAGCAGGGTAAAACAAAACATAAACTTTATTTGTATGTAACATGTGTGATGCACATTAATAAAAGGGGATGTGTCGGATGGTTGAAAGCCACAGTTGCTCGCGCGTTTGGGGCTAGCAACACGTATTATGAAAAACATGCATCCTCCTTCATTCACTGTCCCCCCTCTTCACTCACTCAACCCCACAATTTGCCGGAGGATAACAGGTTTTTCACAATACGTAGACGGAGGTCTTTTTTTTTTTAAAACAAACAACTAAAGATTGAATATTTGTGCTGCCCATCCCTCATACGAAATACCATTCCCACCGTATAGAGAGAATACAGAAACTGAACTGAACAAAGAGTGAAAAAGATATAATAATACAGAAATATTACAAGCAAATAAATGAAATAGAGGGATTAGTTAGAGAAAATAATAATGAGAAATATATATGCGGATGAGGAAGAGAGAAAGGGAGCACAAGAGAGGGAAAGCGAGCGAGCCAGAGAGACAGACAGACAGGAGTGAGAGAGATTAGAGAAATAATAATGAGAATTACATATACGGATGAGGAAGAGAGAGAGACAGAGAGCGCGAGAGAGGGAAAGCGAGCGAGCCAGAGAGAGAGAGAGAGAGAGAGAGACAGACAGACAGACAGGAGTGAGAGAGAGAGAGAGAAAGAAAGAGAGAGAGAGAATACAGAAATAAGGAGAAATAAGAGAAAAATAATACCTATTACCTAAGGAATAGTAGACGCGCGAGAGGCCGAAGTCAGGCCAAAGCGAACGCAACCGAACGCGACCGGGGAATCGACCAAAAAGTACCTCCTCTTCCTCACCTCTTCCCACCCTCCACACTCATTCATAACATCCATTCATAGACTTATATGGGGAGAAGAAGAGTTGCTCTTTCCAAAAATGATCGTTTCGTTCGCATTGGAGCCATAGCAACGGCGCTAGGGCGAGTGAAATTGAGCGAATATTTCGGGATTATGCCCGCTGAGAAGTACAGTGTAAAATACCTTACCACCCGCTAAATAAGGGTTAAATATCGAACAAGGCAGCTTTACCCAACTAGTCTTGACCACATCTGGAGGGATGGGACCCAGGGCCCAGTGCTTATATTCAAGGCTTGCAGAGATCATCGCAGAGAAGAAGCAACAGCCCAGGAGCCACGTCGTAGCCTGGATGAGGTGCCGTCTATCTTTCTCATTGCTCAGATCAGCTCTACTGTACCTGCGGGGAACAAGACGGTCTGCACCACAACCAGCGACGGTGGCAGAAGTGGACTACGAGGCAGCAGTGGCAGAGGGTCGCATACGGAGGCGACTGGATATAAGTTGCATGGTGTAGAATAGTAATATCTGATGCTTGTAAAATAAAATGTATGAACAATATTAAATAAAAATCAATGTAGTAGTAATCCACGATGATGAGTCTGAGTGCTTACCCCGGAATAGGAAGTAGCTGAATAACTACCAAGTCCGGCGCTTTGATGACTGTTCTGACCTAGTTTAAGGTCCAAAGAGGGGAAGCACAGGCTGAGTGGTATTAAAAAAAAAAAAAAAAAAAAAAAAAAAGTAGTAGTAGTAGTAGTAGTAGTAGTAGTAGTAATGGTAGTAAAGCATAAGAAAAAAAAATCAATAGAAATGTCCAAAAATAAAAATAAATAGAAACTTACACATCACTTAATTCCTCTCCAAAGTAGGAAAAGAAAAGGAAAATTCTTAATAACAAAAATCTTTTCTAAATACAGGGAAAATAGTGTAAAAGCTTATCTAACTGTAGGAAAAGAGGGTAATAGCTTAAGGGGGGTCACCAGCTTTCTTTTATCTTTCTCTCTTTTTCTCTCTTTCCCTGGCTTGTATCCATTCGGCCCCATCCAGTAAACTGTTTTAAGACGTTTATCCCCATCCAGGTGTCGATTTCTTCCTGGCGAGCTATAACGAGCCAAATGTATGGAGAAATCCGGCTTCGCTGGAGACATTTTTCTATCGAAAAATGTACAAATTTAGTTTACTGTCAAATACAATATATATATATGCTGGCTTGCTACCGCTCGCCAGAAAAATATTGACACCTGAATGGGGGTAAACGACTTAAAACAGTAGGCTGAATGGGGCCGAATAATTATACACAAGCCAAAGAGAGAGGGAGAGGAAGAGAAAAAAAACGAGGTGGGCTCCCTTAATAAAAACACATAATTCCTATATAATGTAAGAAGGAAAGAGTAAAAGCTAAATAATAAACCTAAAATAATCTACAAATGCCCAAAGGAGGATATACGTTATCAAAATAAAATATAACTATTCACACACATATGATAATCGTGTTTGGAAACCACGCATTCCAACCTTCTTGAAGGACACACGTGCTTGATTTTGTTCTATATATATCTTTATCCTAAATATGGTGAGTTGTTTTTAGGACTTTTTTATTTTTTTTTTTTTTTAACTTTATATTGGCTTTGTCCCAGTTTTGGTTTGACTTTGTTTGCAAGTTTTACATTTTAATGTTAGTATATCGCAACCCAAGTGATACGTTCAAACAAAACCACCAAGAATAACAGGATGAATAGGATAAAGAGTCAAGCAGATACACAACAATTAAGTAAGGAAATATATTAAAGAAAATCATAAATAAAATAGACTCAGGAAAATGGATTCGAGAATTAGAATCAAAATCAAGTGTAAAAATGTACAAAGAAAATAAGCGAGAGATAAGAGAAGAACTATTTTATGACAATACTCCAGCCTCAATAACTTTCTTCAGATGCAGATCTAACACCTTACTGTACAACTAAACGATAGGAAGAGATTTACAGAACAGGATACTAAGTGTATAGCTTGTGACGAAACAGTTGAGAACTTCGAACATTTTAGTTTGCATTGTGAACATTATCAAGATATAAGAAATACAAAAACATTATTTGAAAGACCATACCAAATCGATTTAATAGTAGGGTCATTTGCTTGGAATCCGTGACCATTTTGTTCCTACCTTTTTCTCTCTATGGATTTGACAACCTGAACCATTTTAAAGGAAAATTAGCTCCTATGCCCCTCTGAAAAATGACGGCTAACTCTGCTAGAGCCCAATATTCAAAATGGCCGCCAACGCCATCTTGAAAAACATGAAATGTAATATCTCTGGCATCAGATGAGCTACAAGGACGAATGAGGTGTCCCTTTTCACTAATTCTGGCATTACACATCCACTGGAATACATTACATTATTGTATTGTATTGTATTGTATATTGTATTGTTATTGTATTGTATTATACTAATTGTACATACTAATCTGCCACTTGACTGTCACTACATGAAGTGGCAGATTAGTATGTACAATTAGTATAATACAATACAATAACAATACAATATACAATACAATACAATACAATAATGTAATGTATTCCAGTGGATGTGTAATGCCAGAATTAGTGAAAAGGGACACCTCATTCGTCCTTGTAGCTCATCTGATGCCAGAGATATTACATTTCATGTTTTTCAAGATGGCGTTGGCGGCCATTTTGAATATTGGGCTCTAGCAGAGTTAGCCGTCATTTTTCAGAGGGGCATAGGAGCTAATTTTCCTTTAAAATGGTTCAGGTTGTCAAATCCATAGAGAGAAAAAGGTAGGAACAAAATGGTCACGGATTCCAAGCAAATGACCCTACTATTAAATCGATTTGGTATGGTCTTTCAAATAATGTTTTTGTATTTCTTATATCTTGATAATGTTCACAATGCAAACTAAAATGTTCGAAGTTCTCAACTGTTTCGTCACAAGCTATACACTTAGTATCCTGTTCTGTAAATCTCTTCCTATCGTTTAGTTGTACAGTAAGGTGTTAGATCTGCATCTGAAGAAAGTTATTGAGGCTGGAGTATTGTCATAAAATAGTTCTTCTCTTATCTCTCGCTTATTTTCTTTGTACATTTTTACACTTGATTTTGATTCTAATTCTCGAATCCATTTTCCTGAGTCTATTTTATTTATGATTTTCTTTAATATATTTCCTTACTTAATTGTTGTGTATCTGCTTGACTCTTTATCCTATTCATCCTGTTATTCTTGGTGGTTTTGTTTGAACGTATCACTTGGGTTGCGATATACTAACATTAAAATGTAAAACTTGCAAACAAAGTCAAACCAAAACTGGGACAAAGTCAATATAAAAAAAAAAAAAAAAAAAAAAAATCCTAAAAACAACTCACCATATTTAGGATAAAGATATATATAGAACAAAATCAAGCACGTGTGTCCTTCAAGAAGGTTGGAATGCGTGGTTTCCAAACACGATTATCATATGTGTGTGAATAGTTATATTTTATTTTGATAACGTATATCCTCCTTTGGGCATTTGTAGATTATTTTAGGTTTATTATTTAGCTTTTACTCTTTCCTTCTTACATTATATAGGAATTATGTGTTTTTATTAAGGGAGCCCACCTCGTTTTTTTTCTCTTCCTCTCCCTCTCTCTTTGGCTTGTGTATAATTATTCGGCCCCATTCAGCCTACTGTTTTAAGTCGTTTACCCCCATTCAGGTGTCAATATTTTTCTGGCGAGCGGTAGCAAGCCAGCATATATATATATTGTATTTGACAGTAAACTAAATTTGTACATTTTTCGATAGAAAAATGTCTCCAGCGAAGCCGGATTTCTCCATACATTTGGCTCGTTATAGCTCGCCAGGAAGAAATCGACACCTGGATGGGGATAAACGTCTTAAAACAGTTTACTGGATGGGGCCGAATGGATACAAGCCAGGGAAAGAGAGAAAAAGAGAGAAAGATAAAAGAAAGCTGGTGACCCCCCTTAAGCTATTACCCTCTTTTCCTACAGTTAGATAGGCTTTTACCCTATTTTCCCTGTATTTAGATAAGATTATTTTGTTATTAAGAATTTTCCTTTTCTTTTCCTACTTTGGAGAGGAATTAAGTGATGTGTAAGTTTCTATTTATTTTTATTTTTGGACATTTCTATTGATTTTTTTTTCTTATGCTTTACTACCATTACTACTACTACTACTACTACTACTACTACTTTTTTTTTTTTTTTTTTTTTTTTTTTTAATACCACTCAGCCTGTGCTTCCCCTCTTTGGACCTTAAACTAGGTCAGAACAGTCATCAAAGCGCCGGACTTGGTAGTTATTCAGCTACTTCCTATTCCGGGGTAAGCACTCAGACTCATCATCGTGGATTACTACTACTACATTGATTTTTATTTAATATTGTTCATACATTTTATTTTACAAGCATCAGATATTACTATTCTACACCATGCAACTTATATCCAGTCGCCTCCGTATGCGACCCTCTGCCACTGCTGCCTCGTAGTCCACTTCTGCCACCGTCGCTGGTTGTGGTGCAGACCGTCTTGTTCCCCGCAGGTACAGTAGAGCTGATCTGAGCAATGAGAAAGATAGACGGCACCTCATCCAGGCTACGACGTGGCTCCTGGGCTGTTGCTTCTTCTCTGCGATGATCTCTGCAAGCCTTGAATATAAGCACTGGGCCCTGGGTCCCATCCCTCCAGATGTGGTCAAGACTAGTTGGGTAAAGCTGCCTTGTTCGATATTTAACCCTTATTTAGCGGGTGGTAAGGTATTTTACACTGTACTTCTCAGCGGGCATAATCCCGAAATATTCGCTCAATTTCACTCGCCCTAGCGCCGTTGCTATGGCTCCAATGCGAACGAAACGATCATTTTTGGAAAGAGCAACTCTTCTTCTCCCCATATAAGTCTATGAATGGATGTTATGAATGAGTGTGGAGGGTGGGAAGAGGTGAGGAAGAGGAGGTACTTTTTGGTCGATTCCCCGGTCGCGTTCGGTTGCGTTCGCTTTGGCCTGACTTCGGCCTCTCGCGCGTCTACTATTCCTTAGGTAATAGGTATTATTTTTCTCTTATTTCTCCTTATTTCTGTATTCTCTCTCTCTCTTTCTTTCTCTCTCTCTCTCTCACTCCTGTCTGTCTGTCTGTCTCTCTCTCTCTCTCTCTCTCTCTGGCTCGCTCGCTTTCCCTCTCTCGCGCTCTCTGTCTCTCTCTCTCTTCCTCATCCGTATATGTAATTCTCATTATTATTTTCTCTAATCTCTCTCACTCCTGTCTGTCTGTCTCTCTGGCTCGCTCGCTTTCCCTCTCTTGTGCTCCCTTTCTCTCTTCCTCATCCGCATATATATTTCTCATTATTATTTTCTCTAACTAATCCCTCTATTTCATTTATTTGCTTGTAATATTTCTGTATTATTATATCTTTTTCACTCTTTGTTCAGTTCAGTTTCTGTATTCTCTCTATACGGTGGGAATGGTATTTCGTATGAGGGATGGGCAGCACAAATATTCAATCTTTAGTTGTTTGTTTTAAAAAAAAAAAGACCTCCGTCTACGTATTGTGAAAAACCTGTTATCCTCCGGCAAATTGTGGGGTTGAGTGAGTGAAGAGGGGGGACAGTGAATGAAGGAGGATGCATGTTTTTCATAATACGTGTTGCTAGCCCCAAACGCGCGAGCAACTGTGGCTTTCAACCATCCGACACATCCCCTTTTATTAATGTGCATCACACATGTTACATACTGTGACGCATGTCCAGTGTGAGCATGCTGTACAGAACGCCTAGTCATGCCCCACTCTCGCTAGGATCGTCAGGGCAGGAACTTTGGCTGTAGTCTATGTAGAGTTTCCTAACTTAGTTCATGTGAGCCGTTGTACTATAAGTAATATGAATATGTATTTTGTTTTCATCTGAGTCAACGAGTTC